>RJWT010003650.1:0-28424 GCA_004365215.1 Cuniculus paca | reverse complement strand
CCAGCCTGGCTAGTGCCATCATTTTTCTAGGTGACTTTAGATCAAATTCACAAGCAAAAATTTCTCTACTTTATTGGGTCGCTGCAAATATCAAGTGGGATTGTGAAAGGCAAAGTGTTTTGCAGAGTGTAAATACATATTTAATGTTTTTTAAAAATCCATATACTTAGTATTCATCCACTTTTATTACCATTTACTTACTTAATAAAAAGGTCTTTTTTAAGTGATGGAGTGCCTATCATGCCTGCAAAAGGTCAGAATGTGGAAGAACTGGAAGATCTGAGGCAGTTTCTCTCCAGGAGATGCCTTTCCTTTTCTAACATTACCTATGGAGGGGGAATGGTAGCAATTACAACTATTGAATATAGTTTGACACTTAAAGACTTTTTAAAGAAAGTTCCATTTTTCCTTCTTAGTAAAAGCAAGAAGGAGTGTTGTGCTGCTGCAGTCAAAAGCAATTGTATATATCATTTTCTGCTTTTGATTGTGCGCTAACATTTTTAGAGCATAATAACTGTAAGCTAGACATTAGAAAGGTGAAATCAAGGGACTGGGAACTAACTCAGTGGCCTAAGCGCCTGCCTGGCAAGCACGAGGTCATGAGTTCAATCCCCGGTGCTGAAAAGAAAAAACAAAAAAACTCCTTTGTTAGAAAGATGAAATCTATACTCGGTGTGCGGTCCTTTCCAAATGGCCTCTAAGTTCTAAGTTTAGGGGCTTTTGGCTGGACTGTATACCTCCTACCTGCATTCTAGTCCTTCCAGTATAAAGATAATGCTATTGGCAATAAGGTTTCCTGTGACTGTGTATGTGACCATTTCCTGTTGTCATATATATCCTGGGTAAAGATTAGCAATACTGTAGAAGTAGAAGTCTGTTTGCTTATTGCAGAAGCAGGATCTGAGTAACTCCACTTCCTGTTAGTGTGGCTTCCTGTAGTGTCCATGAATTGATAATATTTTCTTAGCTTTTATGGTTTGCTTTTTACGTGTCTCAGCAGAATGCAGCAACACGTCATCTGAAAACCTGAATAGAAATCTATTTAGTATATGCTTTTTATGTTAGTAGTGACAGTGGGATCCTAAATTGATGTGACTTATTAAACGTCTCAAGATGTGTGCTATACACAGTAATGCGTAATGATATTGAGTAAAAGCAAACTAACTTTACGAAGTGCCCATCATTTGTTAGGTGCTTGGTTGAAAGTTTTATATGTGTTAGTTGATGATAATGAGGTAGGAATATAGATTATATCTACTTTACAGCTGATAAAGCTGTGGTTTATGTAGAATGAAAAGCTTGCCAAAGGCACAGAGCTATTCAAACCTCAGAGGCCAAGGTCTTAGACACTACTACTATGTACTGTTGCCCTTGCTCCATAAGTGAATTTTTTCAGTTAAAAAATACTCTACTTCTTCCTGTAGCAAACTTCTGCCATCCTTTCCTTCCTCAAATGCAATCTTCTTTCTACAGTTGCCCTGTAGCTAGATAAAAAGTATTAAATGATCAAGATGTGATATGTGTATGCACCAACTCCCCAAAATGAACATGATCACTGTATATCCCAATCATATGTTATTAAAAAAAAGCATTAAATATTCTCTAAAAATCTACATAGAAAATTGTGTGTATAACGAGTGGACATTACCGTATACTCTTGCTCTGTAAGTAGATTTTTTTCATTAAAAATTACTGTACTTCCACTTCTGGCACACTTCGGCCAACCTATTACCACCAAATATAATTGATCTTCTTTTTAGAGCTCTACTATAACAGATGAAAAGAAAGTGTGAAGCATTTTCTAAGATTCCAAGCAGAAACTAGATTATGTGCATATTTTTACATACATATGTACACATGTAAATATGCAGTATATAGTAATATGTGAATTTACATTTCATATATAAATATACATTATATATTTGCTCATATATCTATTAATCTATCTGTCTGTATATCTTTTCAGTAGCCTGTATTCACATAATTTCCTTTGAACCAACCAATCCAGAACTCCGAGGAGTTATTTATTAACTCCCCATTTTATACGTAGAACATTGTTTGGTGAAATGGTGAAACAATGAATGTATATGCTTTGAATAATTATTAAGTATAATTATTATTGTGCTGCCATTGTGCAAGGCACTATTATAATTACAGAGTAATATAGAAATTAACAAAATAGACCCAGATCCTGCTTTTAGGGATAAAAATAGACTTCCCAGAAAACAAGTGTGGGTTCCTTTCCATGTATTCATACCCTGATATTCTGTTAAATATACCAAATTTAAAGTTCCTAGCTCTTTTTGACCCTAGTATAATATATTTCAATAATAAGGACATCAGCAGCAAACTAATAAATTTCACCAGTTCGGAGTTTCTGGATTAGTCACTGTAAAACATGATGTGCCTTAAAATATTATAACTCCTTTATGAAATTAGCAAAGTCCTAAACATTTACATGACATTAGAAATAAGTATGAAAATAAAAGGAATGTTTCTTAACTATAAGATACATCTCTCATGGTAGAAGAAAGAAATCCTGTTGCTATCTTTAAAGAATTTGATTTTATAAAACGGTTGTGATGTGAAAGGGTGATCAAAAGATGCAGAGCTGGAAACTGTAGGAAAAAGAATCTTACAGATGTGTTTCCGCAATCAGTGAAATATATGCCATTTTTGAATTTGTCAGTTTTTGAAAAATATTTAATTTGCTAGATTGCTTTGTTCATTCCTAATAAATATTTAATTTTACACCTGAATTTGTTCAGCAATTTTTCCCTTTAAAGAGCCTATCTTTCAGAAGCTTCAGCCCCTACAAAACTTGGACCTTCCCCTTACATATAAATGGGGAAGCAGACAGTAAAATAATGACTATATGACATAAGGTAGTGATGTTCTATTAGGAAAAATAAAGCAGAGTAAAGAAGAAAAAAAGTATCAAATTTGGGGGGAGAGATGTTTTATGTAGCATTCTGTATTAGTGATATATTGCTGAATGACAAATTGCCATACATGCACCGGTATAAAATAATATACACTAATCTCACAGTTGCTGAGGGTCAGAAGTCTGAACATGGCTTGTTTGAGATCCTCTACTTTCCGTTTCTTACAAGGCTATGATTAAAGTGTCAGCCAGGGTTGGGATCTGTTCTGAGTGCTTTCCTGCTGACTCTGATTGTTGATAGAATCCGTTTTCTCAAGGGCTGTTTGGCTGGGGCCTTCACTCCTCCAGCTCCCCACTAGAAGCTGCCCTCAGCTCCTTTCTTGGGGACCTCTTGGCTTGGTCAAGGTCAGTAAGGAAGAGCATCTGCCAGCAAGATGGAAGTTATGGTCTTATATGTTACGGTCTCAAGTAATGTAATTAAAGAAGTGCTACCCATGACATTTGATTTTGTTTTCTGAATCTCCAAATCTATGGTTCCTGCCTTCACATAAGGGCATGAGTCTCAGCATATGGGGATCAGTGGATGGTGTTCTACAGTCTGCATACTACAGGAAGTGAGTGGGAACATTTCTGAGTTTGTGTGTGAGAGAAACTGAAAGGCAGTGAGAATGAATATGCAGATCTCTTGGAAAAGAGTATTCCAAGCAGGCAAAATAGCCATAAAAGGCTGAGGATAGAGTGTGTTTAAAGAAGAGCTAGGACTCTACCTGACTGAGCTAAAGTGCCTTAGGAAGAGAGGTCGGGGAGGGGTGATCATGCAGCTGTTGACGTCAAACTTACACACAAGGATGGTCCAGCGACATTTCCAGGCAGTATGCTACAGTAGGAGATGCAAATAGGAAATATCAAGGGAGTCTGAAGAAAGGTGTGTACAAACTCAGGTGCTCAGGGAAGACTCCAACCAGACCTTTATAGAGAAGTGGCCTGTGACAAGGTATATAATAGAGTGCTAATTTTAGCTATGTCTGTTTTTCTCCACGTATTGTCTCAAGATTTGTGAAATACAACTTGTTTCCCTGTAAGTTAGTCAATAGGTATTGTTATTTTTTTGGTGAGGGAGGGATAGAGAGGAATTTCTTCTTTCACACAAAAGGAATTTAGGAGGAAGTGGGAAAATATAAAATGAATTCAAGAAACGATGTTGCTAATAGTTGTCCTAGCAATTCTTGGGCCAACATTCTTTCTCCTGTATTTCACTGTTTCCCTCTCAGCCCTGAGACAGCGAGTCTGCCAGATGGAGCTCAGCCTCTAGCATCCCTTTGAAAAAGAAGGGAAATCTATTGAATTGCTAAGAGGCATTAAGTCATAATAAATGGGTGGAAGAAACGATGACACTGAACTTTGTGAGATGTTTATTGCCTTCAGGTTGAATTTTTGAAACAGAACGAGGCCTTGAAGTGGCCTAGTCGCATAGTACAGGAGTCAATGAAGTTGCTTTGTCTAAAACACACACACTTTAGATTTTTTTCACATAAAATATGAGCCTTAAATGATACAAACGGAACTAATATGTATCTAGCCTCATGTTTATCTTTGAACATTGTGTATTGACAGACTATAGAATAGTAAATTGATTTTCTCTTATAATCTGATTTCCTCCATTAGTTTGTTTGTGCTGCTGTAATGCAATACCCTAGACGAGATTTTTTTTTTATTTTAAAGAGAATAGAACAAAACAAAACAAAACAAAACAAAACAAAACAAAGCAAAACAAAACAGAATAGAGTCAAACATAATATAGCATTTCTGAACAGAACACTGCAAGCTATGCAGGTTTTCAAAACATAACAACAGGAGATTAACAATGGTTACCCTAGTGTCTCTTGCTTTCCTCAAAATGGTTGTTCATACATTTACAGACAATAAACTCAAACAAAACAAAGTAATATAAAACCAGATAAAGCAAAAGAGCATTACAGGCCTTCAAGTCGGACAACAAGAAACCAGCAATGGCTACCGTAATGTCCCATTTTTCAAGAGAGCTGTTCCTATCTTCTCACATATTGCAATCAAATAGTAGGAAAGGGACTTAAACCAATCAAATCAAAGAATGAAAGCACCATTGGACTTCAGAACCTTTTCTCCATGTTTATCGGGATGTTTTAAACAATGTAAACATACGTCTCATAGATACGGAGGCCAAGAGTCAGAGGTGAAGGTGCTGTCTTTCAGGATTGGTGTCTACTGGACACTCTCTTGCTGGTTTATAGATGGCCACCTTCTCTCTCCATCCTCCCATGGCCTCTCCTTGGTCTTGTTCTGGGTGAGAATGATGTTTTTCTTTCTCTTCTTTATAAGGACACTGATTGTGCTGGATTAGGACTCCACTATGATATTCTCGTTTAACCCTACTTACTTCCTTGGAGCCTTTGTTTCTAAATACAGTCATATTAGGAATTAGGACTTCAATATATGACTTTTGAGGGAGACATAATTCAGTTTTTAGTTGCAACAAAAACGACATCAACATAGATTTTCATGGAATTGAAATGTTACTATGTGCCTATTTAAGATATTAAAATGTAAGACACTTCTAACCGTTACTCTTTTACATGTATAGGCATAAATGTAGAGATTCAGATTTTGTATATGCTTAGCAAATGAAATTGAGTCAAATCCCACTAGTGGGACACTATTTCCCTTTATACTATATTATAAATGATACTTTTATGGGTGTGAAAATAAGATGAGACATTGCAAATTAAGTTGAAGTTATTTGCATAGTCCTGCTAGTAGAGATAACAGAAGTAATTTGCTTTTTTACTTATTTGTGTTTTGATTCCTATATATTGTGTGTATATTATAAGGCACTAAGGGAAACTTTGAGAGCAGCAAAATAAAACAAACTCATGATTGTACTGCTTGCTATGTTAATACTTTATATTTTATATTTTTTCTTCTATTTTGAATTTTTTTTTTTTGTCTTTTTGACACAGGCCCTGTCTGTGCAGTTCAGGTTGGTCTTGAGCTCATTTTGTAGTCCAGGCTGATCTTGAACTTGCAACGATCCTCCTGTCTCAGCCTCCCGAGTGCTGGGATTACAGGAGTGTGCCTCAACACCCAGCTTGAATATCTTTATATTTTCTTTTCATTAAAATTTTTAAATGATTGAAGGAATCTGCATAAATTAATCTGTGCTTAACTATTGAGCTTATGTGTGGATATTAAAATGGCAAAAAGCCAGTTTAAAATCAAGGATGAAACAGTATTCACTTTTTGTTGTGAAAGCAAAAGAAACTACTTAATACTACAGGAGACATAATGTTTATGTTTGTATTAAGTTTTGGTGAAATTTACTGGAATACTTTGGCCTGGTTACTGTCAACAAGTGTGTTACAAGGTCACCTTTGATAAACACTTTAAATTTGCTATGCTATTATTATACTCACAGGCATCACTCAAGAACAAAGACGGAAGATTTACATTCTGAATAATAATATGCTCCCAGATGGGAAAAATTCAAATATGTTTGAGACTCACTGTACCTAATATAAATCTGAACATGTTTACATTAATGAAGTGATTGGCAACATTCTAAGGCCAGACGTTTCACCATTCCCCTACTGTTCTCTTATTCCTCTGTGCTTGCTGAATGTGAAGGTCTTTGGCCCCGGAATGAATTTTGCCTTCCTCCAAGGTTGTGAATTCCAACTTGTCCTTCAATATACAGCTCAACTTCCACATCTTCTGGGAAGCCTTCAGCCAAACTTACCACCATCTTAACTTTTGACTTAGATCAGTGTGCCTCTCTGCATTTTTACACAGTATATTAAGATATAATTTGGTTTTTAGTCAAATCAGGGGATATTGTCCATTTTGTTTATTTGCTGTATCCTCAGGACCTAGAAAAATTTCTTGCATAAAGGATTTATATATTCGTTGTATGGTTTGTATATGTGCTGCCAAAGCGACCACTCGTTGTAGGGTTTGTTTGTTAGTACTTATAGAAATGTGTGCATAGATGGAATGGAGGAAATGAGACAAACAAAATAGTTCTTAATCTCTGTTTATCCCATTTAGCTTTTGACAAAAGACATAGAAACATGTTATAACCATTGGGATTACAAAGAAGAAATAGACATTGTGTTAGTACTATATATAAAAGTATTAAATTTATATAAAACGATCAGATATCATATGCCAAGTGTGGAATGATATGTATATAGTATTGTAAATGTATTTTTAAGAGAACCTGTAAATTGAGATCATCTAGTTTTAACTAATAAAACAAGGTTTTGAGGGAAAGATTTAAATTGCAGGAAAGAAGAAATTTAAGATCAACAGCATGAAGGAATGGCAATGAATGACATGTTATGTAAGGAAATGAGCAAATCAATCATAAATAAAAATACAATAAAGTTGGAAATGTTGAACCAAGACTAAGAGGTCAGACATCAATTGTTTAACAGTGATCAAGAAAGACATTTAACCTTCATGAGTTGCAGTTTTCTTATTTGTAAATTGATAGTAATAATAGCTAAAGTTTACTGTTGCACAGCATTGTGCTGGATAGCAAATGAGTCAGGGTGTTTCTTAAATTGCCATGAAAACATAAGTATTAACAAGTAGTAGGCTACAAACTGGGGTATTCATTACAGTATAAAGGGAAAAATACAAGAAAGAAGTATGCCCAATTTAACTGCTCTTGCATTAATTGAATATATATAAGTCTCTGTGTGATCTTTTCCATCTCCAATATTTTCTGTATACCAGATCACTATTGAGGAATACAGATTAATTTAAAGTGCAATTTATTTGATTTACATTACCCTTGGTCCCTCAAGAAATGGATTTTAGCAGGTAGCAACAGATACAAAACATTCTAGATATATGAGATAATATCAGATGATAACTGTTATGATAATAGTATAGGGAAGGGATAGAGTCACGGAGTACTCTGTAAGCAGAGCAGAGATCTAACTGGGCAAGGACCTGTGTGGTCAGTAGGTACCAACTGATGAGGTGGAGAATGTGGTAGACAATGAAACGGGCAGCTACAAATGCCATAAGCAGAATGAATTGGGTGTGTTCAAGGAAATTGGGTGTGACAAAAGGAAAGTGAGTGTGACTGCAATGGAGTGAGCAAGGAGGGGAGGGGAGGCAAGTGAGCTCAGGATGCTACATACGCACCAGATCATGAAGGACCTTTGAAACTGTCAGAAGGAAACTGGGTTTTATTTTCAGTGCACTAGCAAGACCATGAAGTATTTGAAGCAGAAAGATAAAATGATCACTTTCACAGTGTTAATAATATTATGTGTATCTACATGTACACATATATATGCATATATAATACAATTAGACTGCAGATGATAAAATGAACTCTAGTCTCCTTATATGTAGATTGATAATAATAAACATATATGTGTATAAAACAATACACATGTCTTGTCTGTATATACTGCATAAGAACATTTGGTCAACAATGGACCATATATACGGTGGAGGTGCCATAATATTATATCACTCATAGATATCATGGCCATTATAAGATCTTTCAATATACTCAGTAGTGTTTGTACAATAACAAATTGCCTGATGACATTTCTCAAAACATGTCATTAAGTGAGGCGTGACTAATATGAAGTTAAGATCTAACTGCTAGGTGATGAAATGAATTCCACAATTCCATGCCATTGCATTATTTTCCAAGGACTAATTATTTGTGGGAGATGGAAGTCATTTTATACATGTCAGATCTATTTTTTTCCAGCATTAGGATTTTTTTTTAATATTTGTGTTTTCTTTTGCTAAAAACATGATTCAACAAAGCAAGACAAAGATGAAGTAAAATGACTTCCTTATTTTGGTCGTACAGAGGCAGTACTGGATGGCTTCTGAAAGGGTCCTTATCTCATCTGCCATCCCTACAATAGTTTCTATTTTTGTTAGAAATAGAAAATTGGAGTGTTTCTTGTTAGTGAGAGAGGGCCATCAGAAAGGCTGACTTCTTGTTGCCTTTGCTAAACAAACTCTGTGGGTCCTGCTTTTGTACTATCTCTGTCCATAGTAACAGAGTCTCTTTTCATGGTCCATTCCTACCCTGCACTTAATCATGTAGGTCAAAGTTCCATTGTATTATAAATGGAGTTGACTTTAGCATTAGATATTTTAAAAGCAGAAACAGTTTGACATCATCTTTTCAAGCTTTTGCTGGTATATTTGACAGCTGGTAAATATTCAAATAATGCTGATTAGAAACACCAGTTTTCTGAGTGCAAGTTCTGGTTTTCTGTTTAATTTGCTGTGCATTTTATCTCCTCAGAAACATAAAGGAGCAGTGATACCTGTGAAAAAGTAGATGTTAAGGATGAAATTTGCACGTATTGAACTTTATAGGCTTTGCTTCAAAGTATTTCAAACTTAACGCATGTAATTGTCTTCCTGGCAGCACATGATTCTAAGAAATAATGAGCTGAGTTTTCTTGACTGAGCAATCCCCAGTAGAGTCATTTTGACACTTAGAAAGGCATGTTGCCTACTGTAAGCATGGCTGACTTCATTTATCCTTTGAAGCACTCTTCAGCATCTGTCCCCAGAAGTAGGGAGGCACAACGAATAACAGGGCATTTTCCTCTGCCTTCCAGTGCCTGGAGCAATAGACTTATGAAGCGCTATGCGCTTTCGGTGCTACCAAGAAAGTGGGACATTTCTTTGAAAAAACACATATTAATGAAACTTAGATGCTCATTTTTAAAAGTCCACTGGCTTCAGGGTCTGCAAAGATAAATACATATCCTAAACAATATGCAGAATATTTCCGTATTTGCAGGAAGCATTCAGGGCCATAAAACTCTTATAAAATGAGGAGAGTTATCTTAATGCTGTCAGTGTCAAAGAGGAAGTGTGATCAGCCTTACTCCTCCTCTTTCTTTTTTCATCAGAAAAAAGCATTTTCAAAAAAGTCTACCAAGGCATTATCGTCTTTGGTCTTTGTTATATTTTTCTAATGACTGTCTTTTTTCTGACAATTCAGAAAGAAGCATCAGAAAGAAAAACTACTGTTGACAGTTACCCTGGAATAAAAAAAAATGACACTTTTCCTTACATTCTTATCCTCCAAAATGATCTCTTCTGAAAGAAAATAATACAATTTTCAAAGAGCTTGTGATTTTCTACCTCCTTTGATATAGCCATCACTGCCTTTTTCAACATAAATTTCATATAGAGACCATGTCAAGATCTACAATAGAATCTAGAAGAAATGGAATATATCCTTGGATGGCTTAGAGTCTTGCTGTGCTAGCAAGGAAAAGTAGAACTCAAGTTACTTAAGAATCCTAAGAGGTAGTGTAGTTCATTTGAGAGTTCAGAATCTTGACCAGTCATGTGTTCAAATCCTGCCCTTCTCTAATGCTCCAGGTGAAATGCACTAACCTCCTAGAACCTCAGAAATCTGTGCAAAACAAAGATAATAGTAGTAACCCATCTTCTATGGGAGATAGTTTCTATGGATTAGCAGTATTTAGCATAATTCCAGGACCCCAAATAAATACCTTAACACAGTTGCTATTAATTCTTGTTAATACTGATGAGAATAATTATCAGGCAAAAAAAGCTTTTAATTGGCCTTTGACAATTATATATTTATATTTGCAAATTGTAAATATGGATTATGTTTTCATTTTTCCTAATAGGTTTTTTAAATTGTTGTCTGGCATACAATGTTGGTCTCTCAGAAGCAAAAATATTTTCCGGTCCTTCAAGTGAACAGTTTGGCTATTCAGTGCAGCAGTTTATAAATCCAAAAGGCAACTGGTAAGAATGCTCTCTTCTTTATGATTTCAATTACAATAGTATTTAAATTTAATTTTGACATCAATTGCTTATTTAATGGGTACATGATTATACTATTAATAGCTCCCAAATATTTCTAAATGAAGGATCATTCTTTGACATCTAACAACCACATATTTATAAACATTGGAATATAAGGGTTCTTTTTAAAACAAAAACTTGTTCAGTAAATTTTCCCTAATATTCCATAGCAAATTTATAATGCCAGTTTAAATTGATGTTAGAGGGTTAGATAGATAATAGATGATTGATATTGGCCTTCAATTTTTTTTCTCTAAACTGATATTCATGGAACTTTTAAAATAATCACCTAGTAATGCTATTTTAAGGTCATTATTGGATGATAGAATTGCTCCTTAAATTAACTGCTTCAGTAAAGCTTTGCCCACTTCATTCAAAGTTAGATGTCCCCCTACTACAGGGGAAGGGGAACTCACAAGCATCCACAGAGAATTTACGAAGGTGCCTTTCCCTCGTGTATTCACCACCTTTTATCTTTGCCCCAGAGTGCTTCCCCATCTTGTAATGCTGGGTCAGGGTTACATTTAAAAACCACAGGTTTTATTTCTCATTATGGTAATGCAGATAAACTCAGGCAAATTAGATGATTCCAAACACTGTATTTAGAAGAACTACAGTGTCTTCTGTGCCCAAGTTGCTGCCCAAATAAAGCAATAAGGGTGTTGCAAATGGAACCTTATCCCCACGGCAGCAGAAGGTTCCAAACTGTCCTCCCTCACTCTGGACCTTCAGTGTCTGATTCCCACCTTCTAGAACACTTCCCAGTGATTAAGTGGGCTGTTCTTGGCTTCACGAATATGAGATATATGAATTTTGTGTGTGTGAATTTATGATTGATGTTTCAAACAACTGGAATAAAATACTTTAAATACAATATGTTTGCATGTTGGAGCACACCAGTCTATATGATGAAACATCAAATGAAATTATCATGTCCAAGAGCAGGACATCTCAGAAGCCATCTTGGAGGTGAATCATGCAGTGGATTTAATTGGAGATGAACTGGCTAAAGATGAACATTTAGTAATGTAATAAGACTATGTTGGAGAGAGTTGTCAGTAATCTGAAAAGATAAAAACAGGCTGGTTGAAAACCCAAGGTTTAGAAATTACTGTAACTAGCTGGGCATGGTGGCTCACGCCTGTAATCCCAGCACTCAGGAGGCTGAGACAGGCGGATCGTTGTGAGTTTGAGACCAGCCTGGGCTACAAAGTGAGCTCAAGGCCAGCCTGAACGGCATAGTGAGACCCTGTCTCAAAAACACCAGGGCTGGGGATCTAGCTCAGTGGCCTAAGGGCCTGCCTGGCAAGCATAAGGTCCTGAGTTCAATCCCCGGTGCTGCAAAAAAAAAAAAAAAAAGAAATTACTGTAACTTTTTAGGATTTGGTAGAGTTTTATCTCTGTCTAGTATCAAATTTTGCTTTGATACCCATAATGTAGTAAGAAGACTAGCAAGATAGTGTTTTGACCTTGGAATATAGTAGATGAAGTTGCTCATAGCCCACAAGTTTACATATCCAGCCCTGATTCTTTCCTGTAGACCCTCATGTCAAACAATCTGCTCAACATCTCCACTTTAGTGCCTGACATACCAAATGTAACTGACAGCATACAAATATTCAATTTTCTGCACCAGCTAATGAGATCAAAAAGCCTTGACCCTTCTCTTTCTTCTCTCCTGTGGCTCATCCAAAAGCCAATTCTGTTGATTGTTCACTAAAGTATGTATGATGTCTGCCCCTTCCTCTACCGTCTCTCCTGCTTCCATCCTAAAGGGACCCAATACTAGCTCGTTCTTGCAGGGATCACTGCAAGAGCTTCTCAACCTATTGCCTGCCTTTATTTTACTACCCTCTTTAAGGCTGGTGTTACTTAATCCCTAGAATAAACCCTTCTGTGGTTTTCATTTTATTTAGAATAATTTAAAATTCCTTAAAGGAATTCTATATTTAAATTTATATTCGTATTTTAAATAATTTAAAATTCCTTCATGATCAAATGCCAGCCTTCCATGCTACATCATCTTCTACTCTTTCTCCTTGTGTCTTGTGCTCCCTGAATTATGTCTGCTATGTTTCTTGAGCGCACAAAGCTCATTCTTGCTTCAAAGCTTCTGCATGTCCTTCTCCCCTGTCTGGGACCCTCCTCTCCCCCAAGATCTTTATGGGCCTGATGGTTTCAGTCTCAGCTAGATACCTGCTCCTCATGGACCTTGCAGAGCATATATATCTATATACCATATCTATCTATCTATCTATCTATCTATCTATCTATCTATCTATGTATCTATCTATAACCCCTTGGTTACCCACCAGCCTTACATGCAGATTTATTTTCTATCTTCAAATTGTTATTATTTGGAATGATCTTTGTTCATGTGTTCATTGTGTGTCTTCTATCCTTGTCTCTGAGTACAGGGACATTGTTTCATTTTCAGATGTGTCCCCCAAATCCCCAGTGTTATCTGTTTCTAAATAAGGGATAGTAATTATTTGTTGGATGACTGAATGAAAGTCCTACTCCAAATAATTTACCCCTGATAGTGTCTGTTACAGATGATAGGTGATATCATGGCCCTAAGGAAATTCAACTACTGGTCAATTTCTGACTGAAAGTTGAGTAAGACTTAAAGGTTCAAAGTCTTGACAGGAACGTGTCAGGTAGAGTCTTGAGAAAGTAAGAGGGAGCCATTTCTCCTTTTGTTCCACAGGTCTCTCTGTAAGCATTCGAGACCTTGCTAAAAGGCAAATCTGTGAGCAGTTTACAGTGAGAGTCTATGGCTAACCAGTTGATGTCAAGACCAAGGAGCCCAGGCATTTCTAAAGCCACACTGGCCTACTCAGTTTCCCCAAGAGACATGTAAATGCAAGGCAGTGGTTGTTGGCAGACACAACTGTACTCTTTTACTGACCAGGTTAGTGCTCTGCATTTTAGTGTGGAACTTTTCTGATGAGAAGTGACATTAAGCTTAGGTCCAAGGCCTTTCCTCCAGCCTGTATCTACCCACCAGCTGGTAGGCACTTCCTTGCACTCAGGGAGGAGATGAGAGTGCACCTGCCTGTCCTGGGGGAGCTGAACCACTTGGAGCGGAGAAGCAGGAAGGAATGAAAACAAATCAGGGGATGAGCTTGTTTAGGTTCTTTCGAAGAAACGGAAGAGATCAAGTCATGAGCATAGTCTTATTCACTGTGGACTGGGACTATGTGAGGTGTGGAAAGTACAAAACATAGACCGTGACTTTAAGGAGTGTGGAGTTGTCATTGAGGCAGATTTCGAAGCAGAGTAGGCAGCCACATACAATACTGACTGAGCGCCAGCTCCTCCTAATTAACAGTGCTTGCGCTCATTTAGTGTCTCTATCCACATTAACGTAGTATTCAGTGCTCATTTTCTCCTTCCGAGGGCTGGGCCATTTGAGGGAAAAGGTTTCCTTGTGTCATTAGTGCCATCCTTCCACAGTCCAAGGGAGTGGGTGTTGCCATGCTAGTACTAGAATGAGCCACAATGAGGACAGGCAGCTTTCACTGCTCTCAAGGAAAATAAAGTGAAATTTGGAATCCAGAATTGCTATTTGTTTTGAGAGTTGGCATTGTGCCCTCCCCTACTCCTAATTTATGACAGTCGCACAGACGCTATGGAAGTAGCAGATGTGCAAAGGATCGTTTAAACATTTGATTTCCTTCTGATACTAATCAAGTTAACTTGGGGCATAGAAACTGGCGTCGTTATGAATTCCTTTTACGAACTGAGTCTTTTTCCCTTGAGTGTATCATATAGCACACACACATGTGAAAATGCTAGTGCATGGGTACACGCACACGCATACATATCCATTTTTATGCTTTTATTCCTTGTTCTGAAGCTGAGATTTTGCTGTCTTTTGCCACTGCTTACTTTGATTTTCTTTATAATTTGCCTCTTTGAGCCCTGACTCCCATCTCTCAGCCCATCCCTTCCCTGTGACAATTCAATTTACAGGCCTATTTTACATCAGGATCTACTGGATTTTAACAAAATAATCTAGACTCCTTTTTTGGTTTTATTTGTTAGATTTTATTACATTATAAACTTCTCTAACAATAACCATGACATATCTTTAATAATTCTTGAGCCTTTTTAACGGTCTCAAGTAAGCTGGATAATTTTAAAAGCAAGATGACCTCCAAGCAGAGCACCAGTGCAGCCCCCTGATTACAGGGAAAGCTGGGTTCTGTTTTTGGTGAAAGTGGAAGAGGACCATTCTGTGTCTGAGCTCTTATCTTACACACACAGGATGTTCAAATGTAGATTATGCAATCCTTATCACAAATAATCTACAAAGGATTGAGCTACAATTAAAATCATTTCCTGGAGCTGTGGTAAGTTTGTGAAATCTAAAGGACCATCCCAAAAATGCACTGAGCTCATTGTATGACTTGAAAGCCACTGAAAACTGCAAACACGGTGTCATGCTGAGGGCTGAGTGAGAATTAGGGATATTTCCATTTGAGGAAATGCATTTCCTTGTTCCAGCAAGAACTGGTGCAATGATTGGAGAATTTTTTATGCCCATGACCTTGTACTCTGAGTAACTACTTTAGAGATAACAATATGTGAAGCTTTAACTATTGTTATTCTATTATGTTACAAAATTTTGTTTTAGTTTTTTCTATAAAATAAAAAAATAAAATAAAATATAACTTGGTATATGAAAAAAGACAGGAGAAGTAAGATAAACATGTGTCATAAAAAACTTCTTTAAAAACCCATCTGCATATAGGCTTGTAGTGTTACCTTTTTAATTGAGAAAAAGTTTAACAAAGCTCTTTGCGTATTATAAATGTCATGATTTGTTTTCCACAAACGTGTCCAAAGAGAATTTTAAGTAAAACAAATAATAAAAATGTTCAATTTTATAGACATCAACAATTATACCATTTGCTACTTTGGCAATAACAATGGTTGATATGTATGGAGTATTCTTTCTTTGCCAAATGCACAATGCTTATAATGACTCTAGGTGATAAGAAAAAGTATTTCTTCTTTTACAAATGAGAGAGATGAAACCAAAAAAGTTTAGATGGTTTGCCTAAGTTTACATAGAACTTATAAGTAATAAAGATGGGATAAATTAATGTGAAGCAAAGATAAATTGTTCAAAATGGGTATAATTTTTATAAGAATACAAAGAAAGGATCAGTAGGATATAATTAACATTTATAAATAACATCAACTTCATAAAGCAGGATAAGCTTTCAGAATTTTGAGTTAGAACTTCTGTTACACACAATTTGTCCTGTCATTCCATCCTTGGCTTTACTGCTCAGTGTTGCTGGGCAAGGATGATGGTCACCATCCACCTTTACATCTTTTGATAAATAAGGCTTTCCTGCCTTTAGTTGTGCTGTCATGGCTGACTCTATGTCCTGAATGGTTTAAATATATATATATATATATAATCTCCTGAGTGGTTTAAAAATATATAGCATTTTGACCTAGATGAAGGGTCAGAAGTCGAATGATGCCAGATCTGATGAATAAGGTAGGTGAGGGCACACTATGATGTTTTCACCAGTCTTTCTTTCTTTCTTTCTTTCTTTCTTTCTTTCTTTCTTTCTTTCTTTCTTCCTTTCCTTCTTTTTTTGGTACCTGGGAATCGTACTCAGGACCTCATACTTGCCAGACAGGTGCTACGCTGCTGAGCTATATTTCTGCCCCAGCCTACCTTTCTTTTGGATGGCAATTGGCAGTGGCGCTCGGTATATTTTTGATTACACTTCATAAAGATGCTCACAAAAGAACACTTCCAGAACTGCTTCAGAAAGTAGCAAGAATGATGGGAAAAGTGTGTTTGAAGTAAGGGAGAATATTTTTTAAGGGAGGTTAGTGACAGTGTCTTTTACTGCAATAAATTTTTAAAAATTTAAATAGTTACCGTATATTTTGATCATACCATATATAAAAAAGACTCAGCGATTTGGAACAAAAGGGCATGGGTGCAGATCTGGGTGCAGAAGTCGCTACTTTGACATTTAGATTAATTTACTTTTATGAAAACAGAAGTAGTATTTATAAGAATCAAAGGAGAGGGTGCCCATAAAAAGTGCTTTATTAGCTGTGATATAATTACAGTATTGTTATTTCAATTTTTATCTCTGTTAAAACAACCAGCCAAAGCACCTAGCTGGAGGATCCTGCCTCACGGGCTTTGAATTCTGAAATGTGGTGTTTTTCAGCCATGACATCATACCTGACTCACCCTTGCTTCCTTGCATCCTCCCTCCCGCCCTCCTGGCGTTTCCTTCCTTCCTTCCTCTCTTCCTTCTTTCCTTCCTTTTTTCTCTCCTTTCCTTCCTTCATTTCTTCCTTCCTTTGCTTTCGTGCTTTCCCTGTTTATTTGCTTACTTTAATTCAAGCACCTGCCCCTCAGACATCCTGCTGGCTGCCCCCCTCTTCATAATTCACCTTAATAGAACGCTTCTCCCCAACTCACCAGCTGTGCTCTGCTTCCTAGGAGCCCTCCGTCCTCTCTTGCCTAGGTTATTGAAGTTACTTTCTAAGTGCTTCGCTTGTGTCCCCTTTGCTCCAGGATAATCATTTCCACAGAGCAGCCTTCAGAATCCCTACAGTATGTCAGATCACCTGAGTCCTGAAAACCCTCCAAAAGCTGTCTCACTTAACTCAGAGAAAAAGCTGAAGCCTTCAAACTCCATTCCTGTTTCTGTGTGATCTGGCTACATTGTCAGCCTGACCTCAACTACCTCTGTCCCCTGCTGCACGCTGTCCTGGCCCCAGGGCTTTTGTACTTGTTCCCACACCCTTGCTATGCTTCTACCAGAGTCTCAGGGCTCGTTCTTTCATCACCTTCAAATCTTGATTTAAATATCACCTCATTTTTCTGAGTATTCGAATAAAGATTACACCATGCTTCAGCCTCTGCACTCAACTTTATCTTGCTCATTTTTCCTCTAAAGAACTGATCCATACCACCATATGTTTTACTTACAAGATTTACTGTATGTCTTCTTTCACTAGAATGTAACTTCCAAAATCAGAAATTGTTAGTGATTTATTCAATAATGTAACCCCAGTACCTAGAATCAAGTGTGGCTCCCAGGAAACCTATTCACTTTGTACAGCCTCACAGGCTGTATACTGCACAAAGCCAGAGACCATAGTTCAAAAGATAGTGGTGTCCCCTGGAGACATGAAACAAACCAACCTCATAGGAGCTCAATAAACCTTTGTTTAATTAAACTGAACAAAATATTTTACTATACTATTTTAAGTATATCTCTCAGTAATCTCTAGAAAAAGGCCTAGTATTGAAGAAACACTTGGAGAGTATAAAGACCCACAGACCAAAGAGAGATATTTATAAAAGCTCCTGGATTGTGGGTTTAGAACTACCCTACCTACACCACTCTAAATACTGTTTACTGACTAAAGTATTTTGAATTCCACTGGAGGTGGGCAAATTGGCTATGCTTTGGGAGTCTGCATAATCACTATTTTCCCACAAGATAATTGAACAGTAAGTGTTATTTAAAGTAGTCTTGGAAGAATTCCCGGTTTCACTGTAGGAAAAAAGAGGTCTATATCTTGGGAGTTTGTTTTGTATCAGAGAATCGGCACATACAACTACTCAGGTGGCTCTTTTGTCTGGTCAAGATTAAATTAAATCCATTACTTCAAAGAAGTTTTGAAATATTTCGACAAGGCTTGTCCACCAATGTATCTTTTATAACATTCTGTCCTGGTGTCCCTCTTCCTGCTACAAGTGATTATACAGTTTTATGGATAAATATACCAGCCTCCCTAACTTCCTGTCTGATTAATTTAAGAATGTCTCAATCTCCTGGGAGTGGCCGCTGTGGGTGATGTCACAGGCTGTTCTCAAGACGGTGAGTTAAGTCACGTCAGGAACCAGATTCCACTGAAGTCTCAGGGAGGAAGTGAGGGCTTGTCTGCTGGGGACTTTACCAGTGAAGGAGGTGGGCGGTAGTCTTTAAAACTGTCTCCGTAGTTATTAATATGAACAAGAGACCACTTTCTAATGTGCTTCCGGATACGTAAGGCAATGAGGCATGCATGACTGGGACATCTTGATGTTGAACAGCTCCCAGAATGGTCTGGTTGTCCAATGTTTTCTACTTTCTTGCATTAAGAGTTTAAAACACCATAAAACTGTGGAAGCTTTCTTTGTATTTATTTATATCTTCCAGAGACTTTTGGGTGCTTCCACGTTCCTCTGCTGAGTGGCACACAGCAGAGCTGATGCCTAATTTGGGGGGCATAGTTCTCACAGTGGTAGTGTTGATGTCATAACACTTGATCTTCACAGTTATCAGATCTTGAAATGGAGACGGAAGGAGTTGAGGGGAAGAGTGCTCGGGAAATGCTCAGTTGACATCAAGCAGCAAATAGTTTTATGCACTTTCTGATGACAGTAACAGAGAACTTGTGGTGTGACTTTACTGGTGAAGGCTCTGAGGAACAAGAACCTTAAATTTTAGATCAGAAACACTTACCTTTTGTCTCTCAGCACGTCTCTCTTAGGCTGCAGGGAGGACACGTGGAAATGTGCGGAATGGAAGTCAGTTGAATTACAGATCTTGGCAGTATATGAACCACCCTGTCCTTACTGCCATTGCCAACAGTGCAGCCCAGGGCCCTCCCATCGGGTTGTGCTCTCACAGGATGCCAAGGCAGGTGCCTGGTCTGCAGCTCCTCTCCGCCCGTTACACTGCAGCCCCGCTCCAAATAGGTGTAACCTCACCCTCCGTTTCTGGTTGCTGCCCCGTGCTCATCTGTTCTCAGTTATCTCAATCTCAGCCCTGGACTAGGGCTTCTTGTAGTTTAAAAGAAGGAGAAATGTTGAGAAGTCGGCTTCAGTATCGGGTACAGTCAGCCCTCCCCAGCCATTTGATCATGAAGAAGTTGCTCACCCTGTTGTGCATCAGTGATTCCATCTATAACATGGTGATAGTTTCAGACTTTTTTTGCAGATTAAATAAGAAAATGTATGGAAAGTCTTGTGCCCACTAGGAAATATAAAATGCTGCAATTAACAAGAATTTCCAATATGACAAGGGGCAAAACAATATTCCTATGATAGTTTTTTTTTGGTTTTTAGTTTTTGGTTTTTTTTTTTTTTTTTTTGGTACAAGGTGCTATTCTTTTCTCTACACAGACTCTACAGTCAGTTTTTGTTGGGGAAAAAAAAAGTGAAACCATGATATGGGGTAGATATATGGAGACTGAATTAGAAACAGCTGACAAAATAACTTTGACTTGATTGATTTTGATTTGGTTTCCTTTTTTTCTTTTTTAAAACTTTTTTTTGATTAAAAAATACTCCTCAAGTAGAGCAGAAATAAGTATTTTGTAATTAACTTTTCCTCAACCAAGACAGTTCCTTTAAATCATAATATACAATTGTTCATTAATTTATTCAACAAGTAGTTATTCAGTCCTACAGGCATGCGGTCCCTAGATATCTTTCATCTTTAATTGGGGATCCAGTCCCTTGATCTAGAAGAGCCAGAGGGACTTCCTGGAGGAAAGAGTGTAGAACACAAGACCAAAATAATGAGAAATTGCCAGACAGAACAAGCAGTGTGAAGGTTTGGGAGCAACAGAGAATCTGGTCTGGAGAGGTGTCAAGTTCCATATGATTGCAGTATTGGAATTTCAAGAAGGAACAGGAAAGAGATGGGGTTGGAGAAGAAAGCAAGGTCTCGATCATGTTTACTTCTTTGTTATGCTTCAGAATGTGCCCAGTGCACAAAAATCACAAGATTGCTGTGTAGTACCACTATGAGTGAAGACTCAAGGCTGGTACAGGTAGAAAAGAGTTTTGTTATACAGAGACTTCATGAGATTCCTAATTTCCTCTGAGTGGTTATGAATTTGAAGAGCATCAGGTATGCTTAAACGTACACTGAGATCCTTCCACTGAGTCCTTTCCTAAACTAAAGTGAATATGGGTATGTTCTAGTATCCAACAGTCAGATTTCTTCTTCAAAAATCTTAAACTGATTGATATTATCATACTCTTGACTGTAAATAATGAATAATGAAGCTAAATGAATAATGAATAATAAATAATAATGAATAATAAAACCAAATAATGTTATAGTATCTGCTCATATAACAACAAAAATCTTTCGATTCTAAACTTAAAGTTAACCAAATTAAAGTATCGTAGAATGTTCTGCATGAATAATTTTAAGATCCAGAAGGGGAGAAGCTTATTACTGAACTATAAACTTCCATCCTTTTGTCCATTTTTGCATCTTTTGAACATGTTAATGTCCCACAGAGGAACTAAATTATGTCTTTTAGTCCATTTATCTTCTTATTTACTTGTCATGTATTTTAAACGATTTTTCTACATTTAGTGGAAAGGGGGCTGCCTTAGTTTTCTCATTTCTACTATAATATCTTAGCATGGAGGGATGTGTTTAATTGATAGCAAATTATATAGAAGGCTTGAGAAAGAATTTAAATTTCACAGATAATCTAATCCTTCCCAATTCTGACACGAAAAAAAAATGTTGACAGATATATTTCCTTAGTAGTTAAATGTTGCTGAATAACCTGCAGTTTCTAAAGATCAGACTGTTACATAGACACTTTCTGTGGTGGTTGGAAACATCAAGTGAATGCTTAACAGGAAAACACAGTCTCCAGTTGGAGTGGCTCTGAAGGAAGTGAAACTAATCAAAAGAAGGATGTGAGTGCCAGCTTTATCCTGCATTTCAGTTATATACACATCGTTACACATAATGAGAACCTCTTAATATGTTCTGTGCTTTTGCTAAGTATCACCATAGAATGACAATAAACATAAAGCCGTTTTGGTGACTCATCTGGGCCCTAAATAAATTAACATATGATAACACTTAGGGTGTAGAAAGCACACAACAAATGTTAGTTGTCCTTGGGTTTTAATGTGATTTCATTCTTTAGACCTGTGATGACCAATATGGTAGCCTCAAGCCATATGTGGTTGTTGGGTAATTGAAATGTTACTTGTCCAACTGAGATATGGTCTAAATATAAAAAGCACTGAATTTCTACAACTTAGTAGGGAAAAAAGAATCAAAATAGCCCATTCATAAATTTTATATTGACTGCATGCTACCTTGGATATATTGAGTTAAATAAAATATATTATTAAACCTGATTTACCTGTTTGGTTTTATTTTATTAATGTGGCTGGTTTTATAAAATTTTAAGTTACATAGTAGCTAACATTCGTGGCTTGCATCATACTTCTCTTGAACAGCACTTCATTGGTGAGACCTCTCAGGATGTGTGGTATAGTTGTATTATAGGTATTCATGAAGGTTCGTGATCAGTTGAAAGGAAAAAAAGCAGATCGAATTATAACTGAACAAATATTAAATTAAATATGTTTTAAGTGATTTTTGGTCATTTTTATCTTTGAGAAGCTATCTCTAACATTTTAACTATTAATTATGCATACTATGTCTAATTTTAAAAACCTTGTTTCTAGGATACTGGTTGGTTCACCTTGGAGTGGCTTTCCAGAAAACAGAATGGGAGATGTATACAAATGCCCTGTTGATCTGTCTACTGCTACATGTGAAAAATTAAATCTGCAAAGTAAGTCCTAACTACTAATAGGATTTCTAGCAAATAGCAAAATCTCATTTGTCATATACTCTGCTGAAAAATAACAGTGGAAACAGTTACTATTCTGTCTTAAAGAAATGTCAAAGGTTGTGTGTGTGTGTGTGTGTGTGTGTGTGTGTGTGTGTGTGTATTTTTGCCTTTATCTTTTAAATCATATTGAGTCTAACTAAATCTAAATTTCCTAAACAGTTTGAAGACCTGGATTAACAGGATGCTTAGGAAATGTGGTACTTCCTGGAGCAATCTACCCCGACCATGGACAGATTTCTGTCAGTGTTAGGATTATTTTGCCAATCATTTGCAGAAATCTGAGACTATTTATATTTCTCTCCCTCCTTTTTCCAAAACAAAACATTAGGAACAGAAACATCAGCTCAGGGGCTGAGTATGGAGGTTCCGAGAAGCACTCTGTACTTTAGATTATGTCTAAATGATTGTATTCTAATAAAAAAAAAGCTCATGACTTGAAATTCTTTGCTATTTAATTATCCATGTCTCTGGTGCTTTTTATTATAATGAAAAAAGTTATTGAAGATGACTGAATAGTTAAATCACAATACTTTCACACACTGTTTTCTAGTGTAAATAAATAAGTAGCAAATACATAAAGCATTTAAGAAGGGGTAGGTAATGAACAGGTATGAGGAGTGACAGCTGACCTCCATTTTTAGAAACTGAAAAATGGAGAGCTGGGAAAAAGTTTTATAGGCAGCTGGATTAAGAGAAGATTCATCTAGCAAAAAGGAAACAATCTTATTTGCTGGAGGTAGTAAAAGGAAGTGACTATTAGTCAAAGATAGAATTCATGATGGAATTAATGTCACTGGTGCCTGGAAAAATGACTCTTAGAAAGAATGCTCCCTTCTCTAAGTCAGAGAGGAAGTAGAGATAAAGGAGGATTTCTAGGAATGAGCCTCATGTAATGATGAGAGGACCTGAGCTTACCTTGAGAGTGAGATTCATGTACACTGTAGTAGACATGTTATTCATTGAGAGCGACAGGTCCAGGGCTAAGGTTGGAGATTTCAGAAGTGTAAAGTTTTCTGGCAGTTAGTCTAGGGGATGAGGAAGGGATCCATCTAAGGATAAATGAAGGTAGCAATGATGATTTGTCTGAGATGAGAGACCATAAGTAGAAAATACTATTGAGGAGAATTGTAATGTTTGATAGCTCAAAAGTGGATACAGTGACTGCTATTTTAGTTCAATGGGAGAGATCTAAAAGGTTGACTAGCATCATTTTTTATTTTACCTGGTTGATCTCATGATTTCCTTTGACGGTTTACCACTCTTGCTTTGCTTTGGGCCAAATTCTATCAGATGACATTCTTTGATAATTTTTAAAGTATATTTTTTAACAGTCCAGGAGGAAAAGCATTAAATGGGATCAGTACAACTTTGGAAGGAGCAGATGTGGCAGGCAGAACAAAAGGTGTCCTCCAATGTTTTGTTTAGTCAGAACGCTGTTGGTAAAATAATTGGATTTTACCAGAGCCTAGCCCCTAATATGTTCCACACTGCATCCTCACATGTTAAGGGAGCAGTCAGGACTCTGAATGTTGTTATAACTCAGGCTCCTGAATATCTGATGTTAGATTCATTACTACTTTTAAACATGGGTAAGCCTATTTGGATCTTTTTTTTAGAACAACCTTAAGTAAATGTAGATTTAATCTCTTTTAAAAATGCCTTTCCCTCTGACAGCTTCAACCAGCATCCAAAATGTGACTGAGGTGAAAACCAACATGAGCCTCGGCTTGACCCTCACGAGGAATGTGGGGACCGGAGGGTTTCTGGTGAGTGTTTGCTTCTCAAATCTTCATCCCTCTTGAGAAAGTTTGTAGTGAGTGTCTTCTCTCCACCTCTTCCATCAATTCAAATCTTGAGGTTTAAACACTAGGACCCAGTTCTGGATAAATGATGCCATTTGAACATCCAGTGCAAAATGACGGTTTGTTCATGTGTGGAATTCTGAGATATTCAACAAAATCATCATCACAAAATGTTATGAGGAAAAAAAGGGATCGAAAAGAGCACTGAACTCTGCCCTTGAAGGTGTGCTTAGTATTTGCTGATAATATCAAAATCCAAGGTCTCATTTCTGCTTCTTGAAAGAACATTCAAGTTCTGTACTATAAACTCAGAAATTAGGTTTCAAAACTAAAGAGTATTTTTGTTTTTAATCACTCACTATAATGGTTGCCTAATATGGTATTTATTTTAGGCATGGTATAGTCTCATATCAGTTTTTACTCCCATTTACTTTCTAAAATGCTTTGAAATAGCCTCACAAATCAGTAAAATAGAATTCCTTAATTAGTAAGAGATCTAAGGATGATTAGTTAATTAGTCACATAACCAAAAAGCCTTGAAGTGAATTGAAGAGTTAATATAAAAAACTAGAAGCAAATGGAATTTTTTTTCTGAAAGAAAGAACAACTTTTGAGTTTAGAACTAGTACAAGAAATAATACAGGAAAATGTTGAAAAGATTTGACTATATAAAAAATGAAGAACATAGCACTCTAAAAGAAAAAAGTTGAAAAACAAATAAAAGCTCAATCATATTTGAAATTTCCACTGACTCACATAGGGATAGCCTACTTGTAAAACTGTTAAAATTGTCTCAAAAGGCCTAATTTAACTTTACATTAATTTTATCTATACTATTAACATGCTAACTTAAAAGCCTACTTTAAAATTGTATTATTCTAAAAATTTTAAACAATGTCATTCTACTTGAAGTAATAGATATTAATATTCAGGCAACTTTGGTACCATTAAGTAAATTAAATATTGGTTATAATAAGTGTTGCATCAGTGCATAAATGAATATTAAAATGGAACTTCATGATTTATGATATTCCAAAATTTTTATAATAGGGTTCCTTTCATACTTTTATTTGTTTTTAAGGTTGAATAAGTCATAAAGAGGAATATATTGAGAATTAAGGATTATAGAATGTGCTTCAGAAATTATAGTATGTAACTCCAGATAAGGTAAAATAAAATTGCAAGACAATTTGAGAGATTAATTTAATAGTCAATGTAGCAAGCAGGAAGACAGAGAGACAGAGAAAAGCAAAGTGTTCTTTACATACCTAAAAGGTCAAAGTCTTAAGATACTTTTAACAAGTATGTGGAAAAGATGGACAATCTTCACATTTTTGAACCTTCTTAAATTCTGGGCTTAAAGCAAGAATGTTTTGGCATTGACAATTGGCATATTCTAATTTCAACTTCTTAATGCTGTTTTCCATTGCTTATAAAAGAAATCTATTCTTGAATATTTCATGACTTATTTTTCAAGGCGATATAAAAAACACGGTAATGCAGACATAGAAATAAGCAATTGATATCTGTTGTTTGGAAAAATAGCCAGATGCATTGATAATACCTTTTTCCTAACTTTTCCTAACAGGAGGAAAGCTATGCTTTGTTTGTTGAACATGAAATACGAGCACAGCTGCTTCTAACTATTGATCTTCTGACAGTTAAACTGGGTCAAATAAATCCCTTTTTTTTTCCAGTTGCTTCTTTGCAAGTTCACACTTTCCTGTTCTGTTTTAATAATTGGTTTTCAGATCAGTGGTTTGCATAATGTTTTACATACGATCCATAGGTTCAGATAATGTAAAACTGCAGATAATTTTTAGACTTCTCTTCCTCACTTCTCTCCTTTTTTTAAAAAAAGTTAATGTTTGTAATACCATTTAATTTGATATTTCCCATATGCTGTAATCATAATTGAGTCAGAAGTTCTTGCTATATAGCCAAGAGCTACTGAAAAGGAGAGAATTGGGCTTGCGCAAGTAAGAATGGGAATATGGATGATGTGGACAAAGAGATGAATGCTAGGTGAGTTTGATCCCTGGCACAAAAAAAAAAAATCTGAGATGAATGCTAGCCAGTTTTGGTGGTAAATAAATTAGGAAGCGAAAATAAGGGCTTTTGAAGTTGAAGTAAAGACTTCACAGCAAACTTAAAAACTGGCAGTGCTTGAACCCCATTTGTGTTTGAATAGCTCATAGATTTTTTTATTTTGAGACAGGGCCTTGCTATGTAGTTCAGGCTGTCCTTGAACTCACTTTGTAGCCCAGGATGGTCTTGAACTCACAGTGATGCACCTGCCTCAACCTCCCAAGTGCTGGGATTACAGGCATATGCTACCACACTCAGCTAAAGTGTTTTGAAATGTAGATTTTTCACACAAAATTTTCCCTGTATGACTCTAAAAGAAACTTGGGCATCTGTTTCACAGCAGTGGCAGGCAGGGATACAGTCACTTATCTTGGTATGAAAGAAACTAGTTCTTTATTCACTGTGGTGTCTTTACAGGCCCCAAACACTCTTGGAAGGTTCTTGTCTTACCCTTGGAGGCACTTGGGATTATGGTTTCTTCTGAATATGATGCAGAAAGAAACTGATGTTAAAACAAATAGAGTGAGACTGGCTAGCAAGTATTTAGCCCTTGCTATTTCCCTGACACTGTTCTAAGGGCTTTGTGTCTATGGACCATTTACTCTGTGTAGGAGATAGATACAACTATCCTCATTTTATATAGGAAGATGTGAGGCCTAAGTAACTGAGACAAAAACATCAACTTTGTACTCCTCTGCCTCCTCCTGTTGTCCTCTGTAAGAAAACAGCCCTCATCTAGCTTAGTAAGTGAACCCATGGGCTCTTTGCTCCTCTGACCTCAGCCCGATGGTGCCATTGTTGCTACACCTTCCACAAGGCCTGCACTGGGCCCGGGGCATCTGCCACCTAAGTCTTCTCCATCACGTCTGCCCTCTCCAGTGGATTCTCTCCACTAGAGACAGTTAAAGGTTTCCAGGGCTGACAATTCCTAGTATCTTAGAAAAGAACAGAAATGATTCTTGGGTTCCACAAATGCAGAGCAAGAAGGAAAACATACCCATTGTGTTTTCATTTACCTTTTCTTGTTTCTTCAAAGACATGTGGTCCTCTGTGGGCACAGCAGTGTGGCAGTCAGTATTATACAACTGGGGTTTGCTGTGACATCAGCCCTGATTTTCAGCACTTGGCCAGCTTTGCACCTGCAATTCAGAGTAAGTCACAAATGTGTGGAAGGTCAGAACAATGCCTTGCATTGAAATGGTGGGATATCAACAAGTCCTACCCAACTCCTCTGCAAGTCACATTTTTATATGGGTGTGAAATTTGACTTATAAAATGTGTTTCTTTCATCTTTCCCTGTGTAGCCTGCCCTTCCTTCGTAGATGTTGTGGTTGTGTGTGATGAATCAAACAGTATTTATCCCTGGGAGGCAGTAAAGAACTTTTTGGAAAAATTTGTACAAGGTCTGGATATAGGACCCAGAAAGACACAGGTATGGATATCAGTAGTGCATAAACTAGCTTTGACTTTCTTCCTGAGAAAATAATGTTAGAAATGAATTTATAATTTTTCCATTTGCCAAATCCCTATATTAAATACATTTAATGGTAAGTTTCAAAGTTAATTGAGACTTGTGTTACTGTGACTTTGCTGTTGACGTTAGATTTTTGTTTTTGAAACAGGCATAGGGTATGGAAATATCACGTTCATATTTTTATTGTTGCCTGTTTTTGGCCTTTGAAACCATGGGTTTATTAATACATTTTAAAATTGGATGTGTATTTTTCATGTCCATGTGAACTAGTAATGAATTTCCTTTGTTTACTCCTTACTGGCAAAACAATTATCTTTGAATTCTGGGAAATAAGTTGTTCTTCCCTTTTCTGACAAAGAAAGTATGGAGCTGTGTCATGGGGTTCACTGTACCACTATCTTCTCTCATGTAAGACACTGAAATTCTCAGTTATTTTCAATTCTTCTCTCTGGCTCAGTTCTTACTTTCTGTGCTAATGAAAGGATCCAGACATACTTTATTACTTACCGTCTTCCTAGTGTCTAGTGTATTGCCTTCCAGCTAACAGTAGCACAATGAACTCAGAAATCCAGCCCTTGTGTCTTTTACCTTTCATTTATGCTGACCAGTTTTAATGTCTTTCAGA
>RJWT010003649.1:0-35750 GCA_004365215.1 Cuniculus paca | reverse complement strand
TTAATGAATCAATGACATTCAGCAATAATCATTCACATTCATTGTCCTTAGAGTTACCATTTCTTTAATGTCTCCTAAGCATCAAAGATAATGTACTATCTAATGCTATGCTTTCACTAATGAAAATTTAAGAATTACACTGTTCAATTTGACAAGGACTATCAGTAATCCATATGTGAACAATTATGGGGTTATCATTGTTCACCAGCAAGAACTGTATGCTTAAAAACCCCAGTGTAGTATCTACCACATAGGGTCATTTTGATTTTGACTAAGATAAGCTGCATAGCAAAAGACAGGTTACATGCAAAGGTTTTATTTGAAAGTACTTTCATGAGATTCACCTATAAAGAAATAATTACAGTAGAATTGGGCAGAAGTAAAAGCTAACACGCAGTATTGCTGAAATTTATCTGTCAGCATATCCTTCAAAAGCTCTGAAACAGGAAAGACACTTCAGAATTGTTTACAATTGATGCAAGGAGGTTAGGACTTTTTCATTTCTCATTGGTATATTATTGGCTACAGGCCATTATGTGAAGTGAGAGAAACTTTGGATGAGCCAGTTCCCTATACTCTGGTAATGACAGTAATGTCAATGAGGAGCTCTGCTTTGACCATTGATCAACAACATTTCCAGAAACTGGAGGAATGGTTTATTAGTGAATACATTAATAGGGATCTGGGCAGAGCACTACTTCACCTAAAACACAAGGGAAATTCATTCCAACTACTGTAAGAACAGAAGTGGATTAGTGTGAAAGTCTGTGAATAAAATACCAACAAAATTAAATACACAAATAGCCACAAGTCATACAGGTGTTAGTTATCATTAAAACAATAATATAAGAAGTAATTAATTGATGTAAAGTTTTATAATGATATATTTCCAACTGACTTCACATATGTTCATAAAGTTAATATTTAACCTGTAATAATAACACTCCATTTTTCTAATGATGGCTTTTATTCTTAATTTAAAGTTAAAATGCAATAGTCTGATAAAAATGGTTTCCTTTTTGGAAATCTTTGAGAAAAATTAATTTAAGTAAAAGTTAAAGTCTGACAAGTTTGTGTCCCTTGCCATTTTCAGCACTAGACACCCTCTAAAACATTGAGAGAATGGTCAGAGCATGATTAAGGTCCATTGCATAAATGATAAGTTGTTTTATATTATACTGGTGTTTGGCTGCTTAAATATTCATTTCTTTTCATAACATTACCCTTACACAAGTGAATGATTTTATAATTTCTATTACTTAGAAATATTGGAAAGGAAAAATCTAAATTGTCCCAAAGATTAAATATTTTTCAAGGATTAAAACTATTAGGAGAGTGAAAATATTATAATTATAGTCTTCATTATTTTGTAGAAATTAAGCAAAAAGACTACAAAGAAGGATGTAGAAGATGACAATGTCTCCAAGTATACATTAAATATGAGGAAATTTGACTATGGCGAGGTAGGCTTTGACTGAAAAGTGTCACTGTGGTGACCAACTCACAAATGGTATTCCCCTAGATTCTTGGAAAGAGTCACTTTTTTTTTTTTTTGTTTGGTGCTGGGAATCAAACTCAGGGCCTCACACTTGCCAAGCAGGCACTAACCACTGTGCTACATGCCTGTCCTCCCTAGATTCTTGGAGTGTTCAAAAAAGAAAAAAAATTGTGATGTACAAAAGAAATGAATATATCTTGTTGAGGGCTGTGTGTGTGTGTGTGTGTGTGCGCACAGATGTGAGAGTTTTTCCAGAAATGAATGAGATATGGGATGACAAGCTCATGGGAGAGAACCAGCAAGAATGTAGGTTGTGTAATCCTATAGGCTGAGGGCAGATGGAATAAAAATGGAAAAAGGAAGAAACCCTCCAGCAGAGACTCACTGTTTTAGTTTCCTTTCACCGTGAGGTGATTAGCTTTACTTGTCACCATTTTGCCATGGTAGTTTGCCTCATTGTGGGGCTATAGATATGGAGTTATTGACGATAGCCTGAAATCTTTAAAACTATAAGCCAAAATAAGTCTTTCCTCTCTTTAAGTTGATTTTCTCAAGTACTTTGTCAAATTGACAGGAACCTGAGAAACACAGTACTTAACTGAAATGCAAATCCTAAAAATAATTGGGTAGTCTTCCACATCAGTGCACCAAGGCTCTTAAAACTGATTGAGATTGAATCACACTATGTAGTTGGGAAAAAAAATAAAAAATAAAAACCAGGGCTGGGGATTTAGCTCAGTGGCCTAAGCGCCTGCCTGGCAAGCTCAAGGTCATGAGTTCAATCCCCAGTGCTGAAAAAAACAAAACAAAACAAAACACCAACCATTCAGAGAAGCTGTTCATTTATTGAGCAGTTGCAACAAGCTGTCTTGGTTACTTTTCTTCGTTGCTGAGACAAACACCTGACACCAAAAGTGAAGCAAGGAAAGGTTTATTTAGCTTACAGTTCTGGAGATTTCAGTTCATAATCAGCTGGCTCCAAAGCAGAGTGGCATGGCACTGGGGTAACACTTCAAGGTAGCAGCCAGAGCAAAAGAGAGAAACGCAAGCCTCTTCTCTACCCTTAAATTGTACTCAGCTCCCCCACCTTCAGGGTGGGTGTAACACTCACAAAACGTCCTTGCCCTTCTTTGCACAGGATGAGGATATTTACAAAGTAAGAACCCTGGCTCCCTGCTGAGTCTCTCAGTTAAACTTCTAAACTTCTCAAGTTGACACAATGTATTAACCATAAGACAAGCCTAGAAAACATAATACCGGATAAATATACAATTTTATCAAAAACAACAATAATGACTTGAAAGGAGAAAGTTGTAGTCAGTATCACAAAATAAACAGTAGAATTAAACAGAGATGGAGAAGGTGGAGTAGAAGCTGGCAGCAGATGACTGCCTCTCCAGGCCCTGTCATCAAGACACTTGGAAAACAACTACTTAATAAAGAAAAGAGAAGAGCTCCAGAAACAAGAAAGAGCTTACAAGAAAGCTAAATACCATAAAAGAACAGAAGAGGTTGCCAGCGGACTGGACTGCTAACCCAGCTCCTGGAGCAGGGAGAAGAACCTGACTTCACAAGCATAAGGTGCACCGAGAAGGCCAGCCCAGCAGCGACGGACTGAAAGCGCTAGCCATGGCAAAAACCCATGCTTATGATAAACTGCAAGTTCAGCATGGTGTTTTACTAAGTGACTTCCTTACATGGTAGGCTGCCTCTGGAGCAGGAATCCACCGCAATGCCAATGATATTCAGGAGCCATTTCAAAAAAGGGATTTAATGTTTAAAACAGGCTTTCAGGATTCAAAAGTCAGTAGACCTACACTTCAGGTTCTCTGAGGTCACCGTTCTGCACTGAATGGGAGATGGTCAAAAATGATAATCATGGAGAGGAAAAGGGCTCCAGGGCTAGTCACAGAACCCTTAAGAAGTTAGAGCAACTGGGAGTTCAGGCTATGGAGGTGCCCCACCATTTGACAAGGAGATTATTGCATGTGGTTTTCTGAGGAGGCTGGGTCAGAAAAGCTGGGATCAAGCCCAGTGGAATGCTTGACTTCCCTAGCTGTCTTCTTCCAGCACAGAACTACATATTCTGTTTGCATTTTTTCCACTTACTGGTATGATCAGCAATATATGGGCATTTGCCCTACCTCTGGCTCTTCATGACCCCACGGTCTACAAAACTAGTTATAGCTATCAATGGTGGCACACCTGTTTTGCAGATTATATAACTCAAAGTATGGAAAAATCTACAGGTCAAAGGACAACTATAATTGAGAAACAAATTCAGTAATGTCTAGAAAAACAAAATCACCTTATAAAAGTCAACAGCATTTATACATAAACCAGTAAGAAAGGGATCTTGAAAACCAACCCACTAACACTTGAATTACAAAAAAAAGAGGAAAATTTTTACCAAGGAAGTGAGAGACATCTATAGTAAAAATTACAGAATATTGATGAAAGACACACACACACACACACACACACACGCACGTACACTAAATGGAAAGGCCTCCTTCCTGTCTTCATACAAGATTTGAGAAATTCCTCCAAAAGAAGTGATAAGGATATTAACTCTCCACTCCTGCTAAAAGGTAGGTCCTTGACTCATCATGAAAAATATTGGAGGACCCATGAGCGAGAGGCAGAGCATATTTTTATTAGGCAGATCATTCCTTGTCACTTTCTAGCCACTGTGCCAAAGATTTCAGTGTCCTCCATTTTCCTCAACAAATCACAGTAAGGCATGAAGAGCAAGAAGTGATGTTCTTGAACAGCAGGTGAAGTTCTTTGTAGCAAATTCACCAATATTCTACAGAGCAGTTTCCTGCATGAACACAGAAACCACTTAATCCACAATGAAATTTTATAGATTTTAATTTACTATGGTCATAATTGTGACAATAAATCATTCAATAACTTGGAATCATTTAAATTATCTCACCAATTTTGACAAGTATAATATATATATACTACAATATAATAAAAATTTGCTTAAAGTGCCATAATTATCTGCAAACCATTGCTTATGTTCATTTTTTGTTTTTGTTTTTTGTGTTGTGTTTATTTTCATAATGCAAAATGAGTACATAAATGTTTAATCATAAACTATATATTAAGGAAACAACAAAAATAATTTAAAGTGAAAAATGCAATATAATGGAAAAATTCAGATTTATAGTACAATAGCTAAATGCTTAGAAAAAAAAATAATGTCTACAGAGTTTTCACTTACCAGTTACTGCTTTACAAATTGATATCAATCAAATCACCTTGAAAAAGAAATTCCTTACAACTGTCTTTTTTCACTGTCGTTTTACTTAGAAGAAGGTATGACTGAAAGAGATTCAATAACTTTTGCTAACATACTAAATCTACCTTCAAAATCATAAGAATTCAATAATTGAAATGGACTCATAAGAAATTACACCAAAAGAAAATGGAGATAGGGAATCCACTGCATCATGCACTTGAAAAGCTGTTTCAAACATCAAAGATAGTATTAGTGTAATTGTTTTTTCCTTTGAAATCTATTTCTCTTCCTTTACAGAAGAATGATGATAAGAGAAAAAAATAATTTCAGCAAAGATGAAAATCTTGTTATTGGTTATTTTCTTCTCTATGTATATTGAAAGCACAATTTAAACAATTTTCTCTTTATTCATTAAGGAATTCTTGGTCTTTCTTATTCTTTCATCGTATGAAACATTATCCATCACTTAACTATTCTGGCAAATATTTACATGAGCATAATCTTATATTGAAAACCAGTTATTGAAAACCTCTAACAAATACTGAGTTTCTTTAATTATTTTTCAATAGCTTTATGCAATTACTATGTAAATTAATAATATTTGTACTATTGAAGAAGGATTATTTCCTATGTGAGGAAACAATTTTTTAAAAAGGTGACAATTAAGTAAAGATGCGTATCAATAACATTGTAACAATTGAGCCAAATTGTAAATCATGTCCACTTATCTATTGGCTTTGGTTTCTGAGAACCAAAATTAAAACCTGGCCTCAAAGAAAGAAAATAATCTCTCTAACAGCAAAGACATGTGGTTGAATCTTGTCTCCAATAACTCCTAGTTGAATAAAGTTCCTCAAATTTTCGGAATACTAGTTTGTCTATTTTCTGTCTACATAATGACAATGATGATGTCTTCCTTACATCATGTTTTAAAGATTAAGTAAATTTTCATATACAAGGCCCTTACCACATTGCATCTACATCATATGCTAAATACAGACTACTATTATGATCCCATGATTTTATTCTTAAATTTACAGAGGTACAAACATGTTTCAGTATGTGCATTACACAAAGTCTTCAACCACAGTCTTTCAAAAATAATAGCTTCAAAAAATGATGTAGCTATCATGATTGCCTATTCAATATGTAAATTCAATATATATTTACATATATTTCATGACATACATATGCTATATTTGTACATAAGGGATTATTAAAATATACAATGTATAATTAAATGAAAATTTATTATGGTAAAGGACGTATTGTCATTAATACCTCTCAAAATACCTGCTCTCATTTCATACACACTTATGGCATCATTCTTGTCATTTTCTGAAGCAGTTTCAGATTTCTCCTTCATAACTGTTCTAGAAAATGTGATTAAAAAATACAATGAATGTGGCTGCTGAGCGCTGACTAACAGAAAGTCAGACTTGGAAATAAAATTATAGTGTGTTCATCTACTTTATGCACCAGATCTGGTATCTTGTGACTTCTGGTTTTTCTTCATAGTCACAGTGAGTGTGAAAGTCAAATATTTTCATCATTTCAGGAAAACAAGGCAGTCATGACAGTCCAACAAGACACTTGGGAAAGAACTTCCAGTACTGCATCAGAAAGTGGCAAGAGAGATGGGATAATTGAGTTTGAAGCAAGACAGAGTATCTTGAAACTTAATGCAATGTGTCTTTTACTGCAAATTTTTTTTTAAATTTAAACATTCACCACTTTTTTATCACACCTTAGTGTATAGTAAATACTAAGCATAGACTATGTTTACAAAAACCAAAACTATGAATGTGTGCAGTAGCTGTTATATACACGAGAGTGTGTATTTGCTTATGCATTTGTACGGTGTAAGAAAATAAAACAAAAAATTAGTATGACTCCTGCTGAGAAAGCATTTATTCACAGGTAACTTTCAAAAATTTTTAAATATTCATGAATATTTTTAATCCTTTAGCATTACAATATCGGGAAGCAAAACTCAGGCTAGTCTTTCTTCCAGGTCCTGAGACCAGAGTAGCAAAAGGTAATTATTGTCTTAACACTTGGTAAAAATATGTGTAAATTTCATCATGTACAACAAATCACTTCTCTTTTCTTTTCCTCCTGGGGATATTGCTAAACAGCCTCTAGCCATACTGAGGAAAAAGCAAACAGAGCGTGGCATTTTGTCTCTGTGCAGCTATCAGAGAGCGCTCACTGAGGTCACCGAATATCACAATGTAACCAAAAATAGACCCATATCATTTCATAAAGAAATCTAATTCACTGAGTTGAAAAGTATTCAAAAGTTCATTCACTAAATGAATATTTATGCTCCGTTCCAAAACTACTAAATAAGAAAATAATATAGTTACTGTCCATGAAACTCTAACTATAAATGTACATTTCTGTAAAGACATTTTTGCTATCCCAATAGCCACTACAACGAAGTCATACCATAACAACTTTCACAAAGCTGTCACATAAAATCTTACTGGATATGTAATGTTAAATGTTACTCTTAGTTTTTTCCTCTATGCTGAATTATTTTCCTCTGACAGGTTGAAATTTCTTTAGATTTGCTTCCAAAAATTACCTCCAAGGGCTTGTACAGATTGTATTGCAGGTGATTAAGTCTCAGGGAACATGATCATTTTTTTGAAATATTTCAAACCTAGTACAACTCTAAACAGCAATAAAGCACTACAATTAAAAACTATACTAACTTATGGCCTTTTGGACTATAAAGATTTACCACAGCATGTCCAAAAGATTATAAAATTTAATCTCATTGATTGTTGTGCATCATTTCAGTGAGCTATAAGATTAAGCACATCTGGACAACCATTGTCATTCAATTCAAAAAAACACAGATAACTTTCTTAGTGAATTTCATTCTAGAAAACTTAAGTCATTTTAAGGATAAGCCACATACTATTTTTAGTAGATTAGTATTATTTTTAACAGGTTAATATTATGAGTGCCAATGGCTATTGAATCAATAACGATTTTAGGTGACTAGAATTTATTGTTGTCATCCTAAACGGTGTAATACATATGAAATATGTCTAAACAGTCAGGTTTAAATATTGACACACTCAAAAAGCCAGATGTATCATTCTCTATTCTTTATTCCATTTTAAAAACATTCTTACCATTCATTTTATGCTAGACAGTTAGGAACACTGTACACATTTGTGAGATATGCAACTTACAGATTTTTGATAATTTTATATGAAACTTACTGATAAATTCTGTTGTTTTAAGCTGTCAAAGAATTTTCTTTTACTTTAAAATGATACCATCGTTGAGTATGAATCAGGTTTCTTTATTTGTTCAAAATGTGCTATCGATTAGCAATAAAAAGAAATTTTGTCATTGAGGTATAAGCCCCTTTAATAATTTTCACAAGTTTTATACAGTGTTGTATTTCATAACATAGAATGCAATGATTCTAACCACAGCAGCAGTTTTATCTATTGCTAAATTGCAATAATCAAGTCCTCGGTTAAAGTCACAGAACCATTGCATACAGATAATTTTGCTTTATTTTTCTGTTTTCAAAATTTTAGGTGTTAGAATAAGAATGTAAATTTAGGGGAAAGTAAAATTTTCATTCTCAGGAAGATAGTCTATAAAAACCCCTGGGGACTACATAGTAAAACAATAAAAACAATAAACTATTAGTTTAGCAATAACTAGAGGACAGGTCTATCAGCCAGTTAGAGCATAGTAACAAGTTAGTCTTAATAATGAAAGTGGGTAGAGTAAGGTCCTGAACATTGTCCTCTATATGAGTACTTATTCTATACTCAGCTGAAGGGGTGACACTTTAGTGTCTACTAAGCACTTCCTTTGTCAGCAGAGAAAGGAAATCTGCCTGTTTCTATAACAGCTATAAAGGAGAGGAAGAAGAAAACAAACAAAGTACTATTTAATTCCCTGTGACTTATGACTGTCAGAAGGACTATAGAAATATATCTTAACAGTGTAGGGAGGTGGATAGAATGCAATAAGATTAGGATATTTTAAAAAATCCTATGTACATTTATGTGTGTGTTTAGTTTTTATAAACCACATTGTCACAAATATTATCTCTTTTAACCTGAACAGACATGGTTATTTTTTCATTTTTTAAAAATACAAAACAGGAATTTAAAGAAGCTAAGTAGCTTATTCCAATACATCAAAAGAAAAGCATAGAATCTTTTTAAACATTTGAAACTGAACGACATTTTCAATTCATTTTCCCAAATGTTTAGCTGTCACCACTCTCACTGATGATAGGCATTGTACTCCCCAAACAGAGTTTTCTAAGAAATATAGTCTATAAAATTGGAAGTTCAGTTCTAGTACATTACTATTATCTCTCATTTGGATGAATTTTAGTTGTTAAGATTAGCAAAATTCAATGTAAAATGAGTTTTAGATTGGAAAAATTGAATGTCTCCATATATTTTTCAAATAATCATTAGGCTAATAATCATTTCTTCTTGCTTCTCTTCCACACTATTCTTGATTATTTTCGTTATTCTTTTAATTTAAAAAAAACCTCTCCTTTTTTTCTGAATTTAGTTTCAATTAAAAGATAATGATTCTAAGACCAAGTACATTACCAACAGTGCTACTAATTTAGTTTGGTAAATAATAATTAATTTATGAATATTAGAAGAATTGGGGACAGAGCGTATTTTAGTGGAAAGGGAAATGCTAAATGATAGCTACTGGAAAATGAATGGAAAAATGCAGTAAGTGAGTGTAGGGTGGAAATTTTCAGAGGTATTCAAAGTAATATATCATGTGGATGAAAATGATTAATTAGCTTAAAGAATAATTATTCATTAAAAACATTTAAATACCAGTTTGGCAATTAAATAAAAATGTGACTATATATAATATATTATATACAAATACAAAGAGAAGTGAGAGTGTTAAGAATTCGCTGAACTAGAAAAATGCTTGAAACATTGTTGATGTACTCAGAAGACCAGGGAAACCATCACCATCACATATTATCTATTTAAAAGTCAATCATAACAATGTGTACCAGATTGGACTTGCAAAGTAATACACTATACATCTTATCTTATTGCTTTATGTGGAAATGAATATATACAGAGTAACAAAATACGCCTGAGGGCCCAGGGGTATAGCTCAATAGCATGATGTCTCCCAGGCAAGCTCGAGGTCCTAAGATAGATTCCCAGTTCAAAAAAAAAAAAAAAAGAAAAAGAAAAAGATTCCTGAATTATGCACCATTAGAACTACAATTCAAATGTAGATCATCCTGACTTGAAATTTAACTTCTAGGACCAGGGATCTAGCGCAAAGGCGTAAGTGCTTGCTTGGCAAGCTTAAGGTCCTGAGTTCAATTGTTGCTTTAAAAAAACAAAACAAAACAATAAAACCACTCTGTGGAGGACTAGTTAAGAGACAACTTGTGTGGAAACACCCAATTGAACAGAGTTGGCATGATTCTGGGCATGAAAGATCCACCTGAGGATTTTTGCCAGAATGGCATGAGAGGAGAATGGGCAGGGAAGATTGCATGCTACTGATTTTCCTGAAGAAGCTGCTTTTCAATGATTTTTCTTCAAAGGAACTTCGGCTGCTATCTTCCTTTGGGAGGGTTTTAGTTTTCCTCTCATTTTGGACATCATCTCCTGGCTTTGAGTGAAGACCTCTGGCACAGATCTTGGCACAGATCTTTCACCTGCAGGAATAGATTTTCTAGCTTCCACTCCTGATCTTCAGGCCTTTCCAGTGCAGATTCTTCATACTAATGCCAACTAAACCCATGCTTGAAAGCAGGCCCCTAACAAGATAGCAGTCTCATGCCTGCTATGCTAACAAATTATTGTACATATTTAAAATTTTACATTTGATACATGAATGAAGAGACATTTTAACTTTCAATTTACATATTGTTTCACTATTTCAGTTCATCAGAATATAGGAGCACAACTATTTTCATTTACCAGGGATATGGAAACAAAACAAAACAAAACATTCCCACAGATTGAGTAGGTTACTACACAATCTATTCTTTTAGAGTCCTAGGAGCCAGAAGTCTAAAATCAATGTTTCACTGCATTTATCACTGTGGAATCTCTAGGGGAAAAACCTTTGCTACACTCTTCTCTTAGTTTCTGGTGTTATGCGCAATCACTGGCCCTCCTTGGCTTGTAGATGCATCCCTCCAGCCTCCTCCTTAGCTTCGCAAGTCCTTCCTTGTAATACATGTCTGAGTCCCTTTGTCTCTTCCTTAAGGGCATCATACACTGGATTAGAGCTCATGCAATAACCAACTAGCATCACATTCACAGGTATTGGAGGTTAGAACTTCAACACTTTTTTGAAGAAGTATACTTGGTATTCTAAATAGTCAAAGGGCTGTTCTATTATGAAACAATTAAATATACTAAAATATACTTCATAAATTGTTAACCACCAAACCACACTACACAAAGCAAAACAAAAGGACAGTAGTGAAGCAAACTTAAAAGATCAACAAAAGTAATAGAGAAATGAAACCTCAGTAGTACACTGAACAAAAACGTGAAAAATGAGGTTTCCCTGAGAAAAAAATCATATGATAATTTCACAAGTACCTTTGGACAGATAGCAAGAGGAGGAAAGGTGGCACAAAGATTGCTTCACTATACTAAATGCTCAAGAAGGAAGATTTGTTTTCATTATTTTTAATGTATTTTTATTATATATAAATGTACCTATATATAATTTTATGAGATTGTCATCAATTATCCCCATAAAAATGGTGATGACACACTATTTGATTTTCTATTTTTTAGGCTTAAAATATTTAAATATTTTTTAATTAGAGAAAGTGACTAAATTCCTTTATATTATTAACACCTGTTAGGTACATGACTCAAAAACTTCTGAAAGTTAAAACTAATTATTCTGATGTCAACGTATCAAAAATCAGTATCTGGCTCTACAAAAGATTTCAAAAGTTCTTTTCCTTACATTGGAAAAAAGAAAGATGTAATTTCTGATTTTATTAAGTTTGAGTTCTAATAAAGACAGAAGAAGAAATAAAAAATATACATATGATTCCTAACAGATTTATTTATTTATGTAGTTTTATTTTAAAGATAAAGCAGTTTCGAAAAGGTTAGTAGGACAGTTACAATAAATAATAGGTGTGTATTGTCTTCACAGTAGTTATTCAGAATACAGAATGTAAAGTCCATGTTTTTGGGAGGGGTGGGAGTATATTTTCAGTTGTGACAATATTTGTTTATACAGTTGTCTGTTTTTTTAAGCTACACTGTAAGTTGTCCCTACTAGTCAAAATTGTTGCATAATGCTTATCACTACATATAGTACAATATAGTCACTGGGGAATAGGTTTTGACAGAGTCAGTGAAAGATGAGAAAGAATAGGTAGGGAAGATATGCAATAGTTTTAGAATAATAAATTTGTTAAAGAATAAAGTGACAATATTTATTAAAGTATTCTTTGAATTTTAACAAAATGAAAAAGTTTATTGTCAAGTGTTTTAAATTTGGTGCATAAAGATTTTTTTTTGTAAAAAATGTTCTTATTCCAAGAAATTGTAAAGACAAGATATCTATTTAAAACCAGAAATTATTTTAAAGTTTCAGAAAAACATTAGAAATGAAAACTATTAATGACCAGATTTTGTTTTTGAACCAGGAATTGAACTCAGGATCTCACATTTGCAAGGCAGGTGCCCTGCCACTGAGCTATATCTCCGGACCCCTAGTGACCAGATTTTGTGTGACTCATAAAAAACTATATAACTACAAATTACATTATGGTTTTTACTTTGAGTGTCTCAGATGTATTTCTGTCATTTTTGATTCTGAGAAATGACTTTTCCTTTTAGTGACCAAGTATCTTTTAGTATACTTTCTACCAAATCTCATTTTATCTCTCTTTTATTTACTCTTTATCATAATAGCATCAGTTCTCAGTCTTAGTGTATTTTCTCAGGCTAACTACATTTTTCAAACTCACTGGTAGCTGAAGGCACTATTTTCCCTTTTCACCTAGGTGTCAGTAGTTGAAGAATGGCACTAGGTCTAATTTTCCAGTGATTCTTTCTACCCTGTCAAATTATATTATAGGTGAACAGCAGACAGAATGCAGGCTGGGCTGAGCAGGTAAATCATTAACTGAAATCCTCCTCTACTAAAAGTCTCCAGCAGCTGTTTAGGAAATGGTGGTTTATGAGGGTCTTTTTCTATGTCCAGGGGAAATCTGTAATTATATAAAGAAATATAAATTTTGGCAGCTTTTCAAAATAATCTAAAGTAATTCAGTAGAAATCTTGTGTTTTTCAGTGATATTCTAAATCTTTGTCATTCTATTTCTCAATTTAGAGATTTTAAATTGGACAGACTATTTAAAGACTGAATGCTTGGAACAATAATAGAGAAGATCTATGCACGTACAAAATTCATATCTCTATGTCCTTATTCTATGCTTCAGGAAGTATAAATCTTTAGTTTTATTTTAACTTTAGTTTAATAAAATTTATAAGCAAGTACCTACTTAAAATAGAATAATACTGCTTTTGGAATGAAAGCATATCTGTCATTATTTTTTAACTGGTACTACTTTTTATATAATACCTGGAGGGGCTGGGGATCTAGCTCAGCTGCCTAAGTGCCTACCTGGCAAGTGCAAGGTCGTGAGTTCAATCCTAGGTGCTGCAAAAAAAAAGAAAAAAGGAAAAAAAAAGAATATATAATAGCTAAAGAATTTCAGTTTTGTTTGTTGGGAGAACTATGAAAACCTATGAGGTAACAGGTTCTTCAAAAAGATATTTTCAGTTTCTCTCTAATATAAATACGGCTTGCCAATATGTACTGTAAATATTTTAGTTGAATTTACATTAAGAGAATAATAGAAAAATATTGTTTTGCGGGTCTATATTTATAATTTCAGTGAAGTATAGATTTAAACTTGGAATTTTATTAAAGATGATTAGAGAATCCTTGTCAGTGGAAACAGTAACATTTTCACAAATGGTTATTTTCATGAATTAGTAGTTACATTACATTTTAATAACCTCACAGTCTGTATTTTCTTTCCTTTGTCTGTAAAGGACAAATAAAGGAAACTACCAATGAGTTAATATTTTGAGTACACAATAAGGGTTAATGTTTTTATTATTATACCTTCCCCTTTCATATTCAAAAGCAATTTAAGTTGTCCATCTCAGATTTTTCAGATATTTATTAACGAGTCACGAACAGTTGTGAAAAACTTTATTTTGTGGAAAATTGTGACTCGATGTTTTTTACCCATATCTTAACTTTCTCTCAAAGAAAGAGATTAAAATCAAAAGACTTATAGATTTTAAATACATTGATTTCTGTCAAAGAATAACTTTTTTACCATTTGTTTCCATGTTGATATTAGTATTTATTATCTTAAATGATAATACATGTTGAGCACTTGGGTATCTACAATTTTACTTGTTAAAATTGAAATTAAATTAAAATAAATAATACTATATCAATGCATATTTATCTTTGGAGAAAACAAAATGTAAGCATTTTCTTGGTCCTATAATTCATGCACAGTTGACCTTCTGAATCTGCAGGTTTTGCACCTACAGATTCATCCATTCTGAGACAGAAAATATTTAAAGGAAGATTTGTGTGTACTGAGTATGTGCAGTCTTTTTAATTCCTAAAGAGTATAATACAATGACTATTTACACAGCATTTAGATTAGTAGGTATTAAAAGTGATCTGGATATAACTTATATAAATGATGCAGAAAGGCTATATGCAAACACTAAGTCATTTTGTATAAGGGACTTGGACATCTTCAGATTTCTGTATTCTTTGGGGATCTTGGACCCAAGCTCTATGACTCTTACGACTCTTAAGAAAATACTGCAAAGAAAAGCAGTATTCAATAGAGCCAATATTTCCATGCTGAACTCTTAATCTAGTTCCTACAGTTCTTTCTCTTACCTTTTGATTAAAACTGTCCAATGAATATTTTGTATTAAATTTTCTCTTCTTGCCGGGCGTGGTGGCTCACGCCTGTAATCCCAGCACTCCAGAGGCTGAGACAGGAGGATTGTTGTGAGTTCGAGACCAGCCTAAGCTACAAAGTGAGCTCAAGGCCAGGCTGAATGGCATAGAGAGACTCTGTCTCAAAAAGACAAGGGCTGGGGATCTAGCTCAGCAGCCTAAGCGCCTGCCTGCCAAGTGCAAGATTGTGAGTTCAATCCCCGGTGCCACAAAAAAAAATAAAATTAAATTAAAAAAAATAAAAATTTTCTCTTCTTCATGTATATACTAATTAAAGTAAATGTCTGGAAATATTCATAATTGAATTGCTTCCATAAAAATTTAGAAAATATCTTGCCCTGTTTTGAAGTTTTGTAGCAAATAATTGACTTTAAAATATAAACAACTTTACTTCTTACTAGTTAAAGCCTATTTTGATAATGTACTTAGGAAAAAATTCTAACATACCATACAGAAAATATAAGTTGGATATTTAAACTATATTTAAGAAAAACTAAGGCAAAGAATTGAAGAAAAAATGAGTTTGTTTCTGGGGGTTATAAAAGTAAAACTCAAATTTTGTTAATGTCTTAATCATAGTCCTCCATCGCTACTAACATGGGCCTAACATCATCACTGAGTTACTGATAAATATGCATGAAAAGAGCTTTAATTTTATCCTCAGGATTTTCATAAGAACTTTTACTTTTGTGGGAGATATTTGGATTAAGAGGAGGTTTATCATATCAGCATTTCATTTATAACAGCATACATTCCTTATTGTAAAATTAAAATGACAGCACAATATAAAATATTTTAAATTGCTGGCATTTTGGAGATTGATCTTGGTTAGAGATCATCTAAAAGAGATCTTGGGTGAGGACCAGAGTATTGGTAATTTTCAGGGAGTTAATTCCAGGAATCCCAAGAGAGGAAGTAGAGCAAAGGAGACAAGAAAGGAGAAAGATCAACAAAGGCTATGTTGACAAGCAGGTTTCTGCAGTGGACAATTGGTATTCAAACCAGCTAAAGAGCATCTAAAGTCTCTCTGATCTATCCTACAGTTCTAGCATCTGATGACACCCCAGCTTTTGGCTAGTTTTCATGGTAAGAGAACTTTTATGTCATATCTGTGTTTTGGCTATACTTTCATTACTAAGGTTATTTGCTTTTTTTTTTTTTTCTTTGGTACCGAGAATCGAACTCACAACTTCACATGTGCCAGGCAGGTGCTGTGTCATTACTTGTTTTTATACATCAGCTTTTAGTTACAGTTCATATGTGAATTGGTCAGGAATAATACCCAGTTCAAAAGTATGTTGGTGCATACCTATAATCGCAGATCTCTGGGAGGCTAAGGTTGGAAGATGGCAAGTTCAAGTGCAACTCAAGTAATTTAAAGTCAGCAAGAGAATGTCTCAAGTTTAAAAACAAAACAGAATGGTAGAGTGCAGCTCAGTGCAGACGTCCTGCTTTCATTCTCCAGTACCAAAACAAAACAAAAAGAAAAAGATAAACCTAACAATTGACCTTTTGTAAAAATATGACCAGAGTATTTTTCTATTTTTTATTAGTACATAATTTATTAGTACATAATTGCATTATATAATGATCACAAATCTTGTGTTTTATTTTGAAAATACTACAACTAAAAGTGGCACCAGGAGCACCCATACACCCTTTACTTTGATTTACTAATGAGTAATACTTAGTGCCTTATCACAACTCAAAACTTTAGCAGTAATATTAGTGTATAGGCAAATAAATTAGATAAAATGATCATAGACCATTAGACAGGGATAGGTCCTCAAAGGAGCCAATGCAGAAGGCCAGATACCTTGCAACCTTGGAGAAGGCAGAAACCTCCTGCTGTAGGCCAGACCTCAAGACAAAAGATCAAGTAAATACACCACATCCTAAGGACTGATATTTTAAATAGCTCTCTATCACCCACCTCACCTCATGATTTTGCTCTATAAAAGTCCCTAGAAAAGACAGCATCTTGGGCGACCCACTTGGAACCCCTCAGACAGAAGCTTTCTTTCTCTCAATAAATATATTCTGCTCTTAACCTCTTTTGTTCCTAAACTTCATTCTTCTATTTTAGAGAACACGAACTCATACCAGATATCTAGTAGGTTGGGAGTTTCATTCCCCTCTGTCAATAGTGATACATTTTAGGGTTGGGGATCTAGCTCAGCAGTCTAAGCGCCTGCCCGGCAAGCACAAGGTCATGAGTTCAATCCCCAGTGCCACAAAAAAAAAAAAAAAAGTGATACATTTTAAAATGTAATATTTTATTTTACCCACATGTCTCATAAATTTTTAGTTGTATTTTTAACTGAGCAAACAATCAATGGCATTTGGTTTTCGTGTCTTAATGCTTATAACATGGAATCATCTTTCACCATTATAGTTTTTATCACAGTGTTTTGCACATAAACTAGACAAACTTTGTCAATTTAAAAATAAATAAATATAATTTAAAAATATAAAGATAAATGCACTCTTAAAGAAAATCTTAAATTTCCAAAAAGACAGAGGAATATGCACTATTAAATATACTGCTTTGAGGGTTTTTACTAAATGTACCTACAGAGTCTAGCAGAGTATTCTTTACAATTGGTATTTAATGTGCTAGGTGATGCTGTCTAAAAATGAATGACCTCTTATGTTAATCAGTTTTTTAAAAAATAAGTGCCCTGATAAAATATGCTCACCTGTGGGATGTGAATAATTCATAAAAACAGACAATGCTTGCTTGCGCACTAGTAAGGAGCATTGTGTATATACATACATGTATAATGGAGGAAGGTTCAGGCATAAAGAATAAAATTATGTCAATTACAAGAAAATGGATAGAAATCATTGTCCCAGGTTAAACTGTTTATTCAAAGAGTTACCAACAACTTCTCCAGATTTAAAGAGGAAACTTGGTCCCCCACATCCTTTCCATGGTGAGCTCAATCTATGACACACTCTTCACTAGTGCGTTTTCTTCTGCAAGAGTCAGGAGGGAGAGAACAGTGGCACCCCACAAGATTCTGGGAGAGTGAACTGGAAGAGAAGTGAAGGGAGAGGTTCTGCAGGGCAGTAAGACCAGTAGGACTCCATGGAGAAGCACAGAGTCAGGACAAAACCCCAGGTATCAGCGGTGGGTCCCAGGCCTCAGATCCAAGACAGTCTCTGGGGTGGGGGACCAAGTTTCCAGGATTCCTCGTTTCCCAAGTGGAGTTTCACTTTTCCCTCTTACAACCTTTGAGGTCCTTCTGCCTTGATGATCATATCCCATCCCAGATCTCACTCTCAGAACATGTCGAGTTCAGAGAAGACTAGAAGGACCTGAGTGCTTACTAATATGAGAGCCAAGCTGGTAAGGGAGCCCGAGTCCAAGTCACAGTTTATCAGGTCCCATGTGACCAACCAACAGCCCAGGCTCTCCTTTTTGGTCTCTGTTTCAAGACATCAACCCAGGCTGCCAGGCTTTTGGAACTGGGAGCACAGGGATATTTTTGAAGAGCCTCTCAGTTGTCTTATGGAGGGTCAAATAGTTATTTCCCTCTTCGCTACCTCATAATAAGATTCATGTGAGACATTTTTAGAAATAATGTAGCATAGGTAATCTGGGCCATTTCTATTCTATCTCATCCATAGGTTCATAATATTTTTCCATTGTAAATAAGTCTATGTTTCCATAATTAATTGGGTAAGATAGCATCTGCAATGTATCTTCATTTGAAATGCGTGAGGTTTTTTTTTTTCATGCAATTAAATGGTGGGAAATCATTTTGTGATTTTCACTTGCTTTAGGAACATATGAATATCCTTTCTCTGACACATTTTTAAATTGGTTGCCTTGCTAGAAACAGTGACCTTTGTTTGTTTGTTTCGAGACAGTCTCACCATGTAACCGAGACTGTCTTTGAACTCAAATACTGGGACTACAGTCATGTGCCATCACGCCTGACTAAACCAAGATCATTTTTGTGACTGCAAAATAATGACTGTATGGTTAGGTAATAGCTTTTAAACAAACAAACAAAAAAAAAGACAAGACATAAAAGAATAAGAAAAAACAAAAGAAAAAAAATGCTCCCCTTCCATTTTTAGGATGTTGTTAGGCATTTATTAGTTCTTTTTAAGTCTGTTAAAGATTCTTAAAAATCAGTTTCTTGAAAAGGTAAATATATGCTTATAATAAAACCTACCCATACCATTCCAAATCTTTTATTCATAATTAATGAAATCATATGAATAATTGTTTGTGAATATTCATCACAGCTTTATTTGTAATAGTTAAAACTTAGGAACAATCCAATTGTTCATCAGCAACTAAATAGATACATTGGTATATGTCTGTTCAATGGAAATCACTTAGCAATAAAAATAAATTTAGTTCCTGGGAATATAGCTCAGTGGCACAGAGCCTTCCTGGCAAGTGTGAGGAGGTCCTGAGTTCAATTCCCAATACCAAAAATACCAAAAAAAAAAAAAAGGCATTGTGGAGAAGTTTCAAAATAATTATCCTGAGGGATAGAAATCAGATAAAAATGGGCACATAGTGCTTAGTTCAATTTCTATAAAATTTCAGAAAATGCAAACTAATTTAAACAGATAGAATGCAGATCATTAGTTACCTAGGAATGAGGAGAACTGATGAGGGGTTAGAGAAAATAAATACAAAGAGACAGGAGCTAACTTTTAGGGGATATATACATTATCTAGATTGAGGTGATGGTTTTATGGTTTTAGGGGTACATACATATACAAAATTTTTCTAGGGTTTTACTTAAAATACATGCAACTTATTGCTTATTGTGTACCACAATAAATACATTTTTAATAAAATAAAAAAGAAAACCCTAAACTTCATAACTGGTATACTGGTAAACCTCTCGAAATTTCCCATAGAGAAAATAATTGCTTTCTTCCCCTACCCAGTAAATGAATCTTTTCTGCCTCTGATGGAGAAATTGTCACTCTCTGCCTAAGCAATTCGCTATATAAGTTTCCTCTAAAAGATAGTCCTGAACAACAGTTGTTGCATTTATTTAAATGTGCAAAAATGTGAGTGACTCATGGGATTTTTGTCTCCCAAAAATATAATGTGGTATAATCCATCCCCTTTATTTATTTTGATTTTCAAGTCTTTCCACATTGTGTTTATTGGGAACACATTCAAGTCATCTCAGTCTCTTTCAGAAATGTCGGTGTCTTTATCTCTTCTTTCCCCCTTCTCCTTCCTTACCCTCCCTTTCATTCTTCCCTCACTCGCTCTCTCCCCTCCTTTCCTGTCTCTCTATTTTCACTTTTTTTTTTCTGTTCCTCTCTAACAACTTTTTTGCTTTCTGGCACAGTAAGATTTTGTATTTGATAATTTGCATTTATGGCATGCTTACATTTTTAAAATTTTTTTATATTCCTAGGTACATAATTCATTTGCAAGATTTTTTGCTAATTGTAATTCTCAAAAAAAAACATTAATTATGATTAAACTATCATTCAAATTTCTGTTGTTTAGGGGCTCACTGTACTTTAAATGTTAACTGACATGTATATCTGTGTGTGCATGTGCGTGTGTGTGAGTGTATGTACAAGCATTTGTACATAATATTTTATAAGAAGCTGTAGGAATTCAGGGAACTCAAAGGTAATTTGTTATGAGACACAAAAATATTACCACTGTTTAATGCATGCAGTCTCTTGGTAATTACGTTTGAAATTGATGACTGTTGAATGCTTTAGTATTTTAGAGCATTTGTTTAAATTACCATTTGATTATATTTATTTAAATATAATTCATGATCACATACTTAATAATGATAGCTACACTTGTAATAAATTTATGAATTGCATTTACACACAACTAGGCAGATAGTTATATCTTATTTGGTATCTTAGTTTGTTTTCTGCTGTTATTGTATAGTACCTCAAAAGGGTAATTTAGGAAGAAGAGAGCTTTTAAAGTTCTGGCAACTGGAAAGACCACAATTCAGGAGCCACATCAGGTAAGGGCTTTCATCATATGAAATCATCACATGTTATGCTGCATCATAACATGGTGGAAAGTGTTACCATGGCAACAGACTAGCAAAGATAAGGGAGAGGAAAACGGAGGAAGAGAGGGGAAAAAAAGGAAGATAAGTACAAGAGGGGGTTTTATAAACCCACTCTGAAGACTGTAAAACTTTTCTAGTGACAATGACATTAATTCATTTTACTTAAACTTCATTTAATGTTGATGAAAAAGTATTTTGTAAACAGGTGCCATTTTTTGATGTACGTTTTTTGCAGACAAACAAGCTAGGGCATAAAACTTTTAGAGAAATAAAATTCTATTATAAACATATTTTGTTTTTTATACACTATTCCTAAGAACAATTTATAAAGTGTATTATCCAATTCATTATATCTGTACTAAAATTGTCAATTGCATAGCCTTTCAGAATGATACCATTAATTCAGTTGTAGTTATTCATTCCTAGACTACTAATTATGTTTTTTATTATCATAGCATCTTGTGGTTTATAAAGCCACTTCTCAAACATTACTTCTTTTGTGCTTTTCACAAAGCTTGTGATAATATAAAATTTCTTTTTGGTGAATGGGTTTCATTTATTAATACATTTGATATCTGAATAGGTACAATCAAAATGTAATAGTTGAGAATTTCATTCTTATGTTATCCTTCTAAATCTATGATTATCTGAGGAAATTTGGATTGCATCACTCTTGTGGAATTGATCCTTTTGCACACAGAAGGGGAAGTTCATGAAAGATCCTTGTTAGTACAGTTCTTTTCCCATTTTAAGGTTTTAGTGCTAAAAACCCTCAATAACCTGATTTGCTTCATATTTTGAGATAACCCAAAATATAATCTGAAAAAAAATGAGAATGAATAAATTATTTCTTACATCTCTTCAAATATGGGTCATTATAAATCATAGAGAATTAAAAATAACTAATGTCTTGAAGCTGTAATTTAAAGCAAGTTAGTTGTTGATAAAATAACATTGTTGTGTATTAAGTCCTGAGCTATGAAATAAAATCAAACTATTTCATCATTATAGAATGGTAATCAAATAGTAATCATTACATTTATTATACTGTTTAACATTTTCTCATATTATAATTTCTAACATTATTATAAAATAACATATACTAGAACACATTAATTTTCAAGTGTATGAAATCTATTTATTAGTAGAAAATCATTGACTTTAAAGTAATTTCAGAAAATTCCTAATTTTTCATATAGAAATCTCCTAAACCATGCATATGAAATTGAAAACAAAAGTGTTAATTTTCTTATAACAAGGGCATGAGAGATTTGCAGAAATATAGTCTTGTTAATTACTTTTATTCTAAATTGTAGACTTAATGTTCAATAATATATTTCCAGAATTTTGAATATTTGAGTGTTTTTATTTTAACACAAAATAGGACACAAGAAAAATTTGCTTCAGGCCAAATGACCATCTGTGTTGGCCTATCATCTCACTTTCTTTTGGCAAACATGATTAGCCAAAACTGTTCAAATTTTTATAATGTAATGAAGTTGATAGACCTTTTCATGTCTTTTTCTTTTAATTCATTATTACAAAATGATATAGCTAAAACATAAAGTAATATGCAAATATTTTACTAATACTGCTGAGCTTCCAAAAATAACTAAAATGATTTAATGTATTTCCTGAAAAGCATTATTATTGTGTGACAGAGTAGAATATTTGTCAGTTTTAATTTGGCCTGTAAAGACTTTAAGAGTACTGACATATAATGTAAGTTTATAACAGCTAGCGTTGGGTTAATATTTGTTAGTTGAATGAAATCATAGATTGAATGAGATTTAAATGAAAATTGATAGACTTTTCATATACTCTTATGAGAGATTTACTAAAATATTCATTTTAACAAATTCAAGAAAATACTTTATTCTACATTACAAATACTTCTGAGAAAATTTTGATTTCTCTCAATATTTTAATATTTCATTAAATATGTTTAACTATGATTAAAATTATTTTAACTGATATATATGTCATTGTCTAGTGATTTGGAAATTCAGGGAAAATTTTTTAAAGTTTTGAAATCATTGGAAAGAGAATATAGTTTTTATATTTATAAATCCCTGAGTAGCGTAAGATGATGGAAAAAAATTAAATTGGATCAATATTCTTGGTAACTTTTAGGTAACATTTAAAGAGGTTAGAAATTTGAGGGCTATGGCTTTGTGAGGAGAAAGTAGATTATTTCATAGTTTGTGTCTTGAATGTCCCCCAAAAGACCACAATTTCAAGACTTGATCACTAGAGTGGTGTCATTGGGAGGTTTGGAAGATTTAAAATGTGCAGCCAGTAGGGAGTCTTTAGGTCACTGGAAGTGAGTACTCAAAGAGAATTGTGAATCTCCAGCCAATTTCTCTTCTTCTCTTTCTTCCTAACCATGGAAGAATGGCTCTTACGAAGATGTGCTGTTTCAGCATAAATCCAAAGGCAACAGAACCAACATATCATGAAGTGGAACTTCTGAAACCACGAGAGAAAATACACCTTTTCTTTTTATAAAGTGAAGGTTTCATGTATTTGTCATAGTAAAAGAAAGTTTATCATGTGAGTTTTTATTTCTTTTTCATTAAGAAGACGGATATGTTTCTACATACTGATGACTATACTAGCCATTCTAATCATGAAGATAAAGATAAAACAAAATAACTGTATAATTACAGAAAAATAGGAGTCAAAAATTGATCATTGTTAAATAGGAAAAGCAGCAATCTTGTATCTTGATGCATATTGGCAAAAACATGGAATAAATGAGATGGTTAGAGAGGTAAAATTGTCTAGTACTATACTTACTAGCAGTGAAAAGGCAGGAAATGAAGCACCAGGTTCATTTTCATCTATTTTAATGAAACTGATTAAGAAGTCTTGGTAGCAAAACAATATGAAAACAATAAACACGTCCTGTACAGTCAGAGCAGACCTGGAATACAGCTCAGTGGCACAGCGCCTACCTGGCAAGTGTGAGGTCTTGAGTTCGATTCCTGAGGAAAAAAAAAAGAAGAAAAAGAAAATGCCACAGAGATTCAACAGAAATAATCAACATGTCCTCCCATGTTATTAGAAATGTGTGACTGGAATTTAGGAACTGGTCACATTGAAAGATTTCAGTTGGCAGCAGAATCTTTAGAAAAGATGGTCAAGAACAACATAGGCCTTGAACTTTCTAATTTAAGTTTTGATATTTATTTTCTAGAGGACAGAAAATGAGTGGACAAGAAAAACAGCTAGGTTGTTGGAAAACAGAAAGAAAGAAGCCTGTAATAAAAAGAATAATGCAGATGAGTAATCCAAGGGGCATTGGGACATCACAGACATTATAATTCCAAGTAATAATACTACAAAGAAGGAGGAAGAGAAGGAAGAGGGTGGGGAGAAAGAGAGGAGAAAGACGAGGAGGAAGAGGAGGAGATGATTCAGGACCTGAGAGAGTAATCCCACTTGAAGAACTGAGTAAAACTTTATCAGAGATAGGCAAAGTATATTGATAACCTAGTTTGCCTATCTAATTCACAGCCAGTTTTTGTATATCCCCAAGGTAAAAGTAACTTTTACAATTTTAAATAGATGTATAAGCTTACACACACACATGCACATACTCACACATACACACCAAAAACAATATTGAGGAAAGTCTTCAATTGTCCACATGTCTAAATTATTTACTATTTGAAGGTGTACCAAATAAATTTAAATTGTTAAACTTGATGCATTATTTAACCTCAAGACAAAGAGAAATATGCAAGTAATACTGAGTAAATGGAACTTGGTTTAGAATGCCATATTTTTAAATCTAAACATTCTGAAAATTTCTTTCAATCATTTAGATGTATAAGCAACAGACAACTCAATAGAAAGGATCTTACAAATTACCAACAAAACCTGGTTATGTTTTGTCTACTTTATGCCACTGATTGTAACAATTCTAAAATTTTACTGTAAGAGAAGCTAAAGGAGTTGATTAAAGACTTATCATTAAAGACTTATCATCTCTACAGCTAATATATTCATTCATACAATTTCTCCTTCTATTCTACTGACTCGAACTATAGTGCTTTCAGACTGCATCCTAATGTCCTAAATATGTAAATTTATAACCAAGAAAATAGTCATTCCTAAAGCTGTTTTGCTTATTTATTACTAGATTTTTCATTATTTCCATCATTCAGTCCATCTTTCAGTCCATCAGTTCACGAGCAAATATTTTTTAAACATTTTTCAGACACTAGGCATTGATATAGATGTTCAGAGTGAAATAGTGACAGCTGGTGCTTCTAATCCATGGAACATAAACATATAAGCAAGGAAGGCATTAGAAAATGAAGAAATAGAGAGGTATGGAGGAAGACCCCAAAAGTGAAACAGGCTTGGGTTATTTAAAGGGAAGAAAAAAGTTGACAGTGCTATAGTGATCATGTGAAGTTGTGGACAGCAAAAGATAGTGAATAAAGAGATGAATCTTCCTCATTACTAGCTCAACTGCCTTATTCACCGAGGTAGAGGAAGGGAGTGAAGCACAAATCCAAACATTTTCATAATCAATTTTAACAACCACTAAACCTGAAATGGATTACAAAAGTTTGGAATAAAATATCCTTATACTCAGCTAACCTTTTTTTCTCCTTTTTTCAAAACCAAAATAAACATAAAGTGTTCTGAAGTAAATTTTCCAAGTAAAATTTACTTGCAGTAACTCATAAATTTATCAGTTATAATATTATTGAATTTCTGAGAAAGAAAAGATCACTTCAGATTGGAGTTTTCAGAACTAGGTTACCTGAAAATAAAATGGCATTAGGGAACCTTGAAGAAAGGATTAGAATTGAGGAGTAGAGAAAAGGGTAAAATCACTGCCAAATCCTGGAGAGACTTTCTTTCTCCCTCAAGAATGAAATGGGATAGTTTGCCTGTGGCATAGTGTTTATGTGGAAAAATAGATAATGTATCTGGAAAGAACTCCTTGGAACAAATGACTGCAAGACTGTTCAAAATACTTTCCTATTTAAAAGGCAGAATTTTTAGAAATGGGAGGTTGTGAAACACATCAATCTATCCACAATTTTTAAATAAACTAAGTACTTATTACCGAGTACATTTTAAAAAATGAACAGTTTTGGAGATTTGTAATAAAAAACGGGAAGCGATGCTATCTTTCATCTATCCTCTTGTCCCACTGTAGAAATCAGGGGCTCTTTCTATGGAATGCTTATGACTAATGTCCAAAATGGTGTTCGTAGCTGCTGTGTATCATTCCCAATGCTCTTGACGTTCTTTCCTAGGGAGAGTTGAAGGAGCACTTCTGAGTCTCTCAGTGAATCTTAAAGCTAAGATGAATGTGGCATGCCTACTGCAGCATGGTTTATGGTCTCCTCTCATACTAGGCTCACATGCATCAGAGCAGTGCTTCAGTTTTACTGGCCCTGTTCCTCCAAGTCGTTATGACTGAAGTAGAAGGCATATCTCTCACTGATTTATTAATGTTTAAAGCCAAACTACTACAAATATTTGGCAAAAATATTATATTTTAATTTTGAAAACAAATTACTCATAGAGTTTTTGCAGACTGATTTCTGCAATAATTATCTGTAATTGACTAAGCATTTTCTAATGTTCATATACCCTCTCCATAGTACTATGTTCAGTGTAACCCTTAATTGTCTACCTATGCAAATCTTTGCAAAAAATCTATAAATACACTGACAGCACCTTATTTCTTTATCTTCTAAAAGACAACTAATACTAAAAATCAAATTCCTGTAAATTCCCTTTACATTATATCAAAATTTACATTGTTATCAAACAAATTTTAAGAAGTGAAACAGAATGTATGATTCATACAGAGCTTGTTTGAAAGACATGAAATAAAAGAACAACTCCATACCAAAGAAATAATTCTATAAAATCTCCAATAGTAAAGGGGTAGGAAGAGAGCATGATTTTAAAAAACTAATTTACAGAGCATTAAATTAAAAAGAAAAAATTAAGAAAAAATATCTGGATGGTCTGGGTAAGAACATTTGAGAAATATGTTATCCATAGTGCCTACACTATAAATGAGGACAAAAGGAAAGCCTCAATGTCTCTTTTTGTTTAAATATTAGTTTATTGAGATGACATTTATGTAACATAAAATTAACCATTTTCAAGTGAACAACTTAATGTTTTTGGGTATAGTTTTTGAATCATAGAATGTGAGAATCGAAAGGAATATTCGAGATTTCCTCAATGACACCATTTGTAACACCCTCGCAAAACCATTGTACGTATTTCTTCCTGGAGTATGTCACTCAGCAGTACCGTAGTTTCTTGCCATGCATGAAGCAACTGGAAATCTGATAGAAAGAAAGACAAGAAAATGAAAGAAAAATCTCTCAATTAAAACTTCTCTTCTGCTTTGGAAAATATGGATTAAAAACTAGATGACATACTACCAGTAAGTTTCTATATGCCCAATTTCCTACTATGTCTTAATGATTACTTCTCTAAATGCAAGTGACTCCCTAGAGGTCCAGCTGGTGTAATTTTCTTTTAATACAGAACACCTACATAGATCATGATCTAGAAAACATGAACGCCTATGTTGAGAATGTTCCAAGACAGAAAACTTGCTTAAGAAAGCATCTAATCAAATTATGTCTCAAACCTGATAACAACAACACACTGTACTACTTGACTTCTGTGAGAAACCAAATGTCTCTATGTCATCTATCTCTTATTCATGGTTTGCTAGATAAAATTCAGAAAATCAAGTTAAATTTTAATTTCAGATTAAAAATTCTGTTAAAATATGACATTATTTAAGGGTCAGTAGAGGGACAGAACTAATAGCGTACATATAATGATTAAAGGAGCTTTTTTTTTATGTTGGCTTACATAGTCAGTGATTTTATAGTTGTACAATGCCTACAGGATCAGTCCAAGAAGCTAGATGCTTGGAGTAAGAGTGAACACCCATACAGCCTGGTCCAAGACTGAAGGTCTGGAAGCCACCAGCAGAAGCTTAGTGCATGTTCAGTCCATGTTCAGTGGTGAAGGATCTGGAATTTAATGTCCTTAGGCAATGGCAGAGCAGCACAAATCAGACACACAAACAAAACACTTGCTCAAAAAGACTGAAATTTTAGTATTCATGCTTTTCTTTGTTTTTTGTTCCCCTTCAGTAGATGGTCCTACCCCAATGCAGGGTTGGTCAGCCCCTTACTTTGCTGACCACAGGCCATTGAACTATAGAAACACTTTTTTTTTTTTTTTTTTTTTTTTTTTTGCAGCACCGGGGATTGAACTCACAACCTTGCACTTGCCAGGCAGGCACTTAGGCCGCTGAGCTAGATCCCTGGCCCTTAGAAACACCTTTATGAACATATTCAGAAGTGTGCTTTACTAATGTTTCAGGCAACTCTCAATCTGATCAAGTTGACAACCAAGATGAACGAACATAAACATAAATAATTCCCAGATATTGTATTGTATACTGCCAAGAATGTATTTGTAGTTCAAATGAACTTCAAATTTGATTGTCATGTATTTTTATAATCTAAATGAAACACCCTTCATTAAAACCGAGCATAATCAAAGCTTCACTTATTGTGTATACATAATTTTTAATCCTTATTTCCGAAAACAGAAGAGAAGTCTTAATTCACAGGTTTTTCTTTTATTTTCTTGTCTTTCTTTCAGTCAGATTTTCAGTTGCCTCATGCATGGCAAGAAACTACTGCACTGCTGAGTGACATCTAGTTTCTGATTGCACTTTTTCAGTTGCTTCTTGAAGAGGATTAATGGGACCTTTGATAGCAAGTATTATTCTTTTTCTAGCAGCTTTCCTAACTTGGCACCTGAGTTAAGAACACCCATGCTTTCTAAGTGGTGGAAAATACGGCCTCTTCATACCCCAGGAAAATCCGATTTTTGCGTTTGAAAGGAAGAGCTAACCCTATTCAGTTCAACTACTTCTAGAATCAATTTTTTCAAACAGAGGTGTATGTCTTTTGCTATGTTTTATTACAAGGTTCAATAAATTTCAAAACTCTGTATACAAATTGTTTCTTACTGAAAATATAAGGGTCCCTTTCTGTTAGACATCTTTCATAAATTGCATTAAAAGAAAACTTTACATCCCTGCTTCAAGCTTTGTTAGATTGTAATAACAAGCATATACTGGTTTTTTGCACTCATGCTAATTCTCAGGGATAACAGAAAATTTAAAAAAATACATTATTATTAGATAAAATATTATTTATATAATAAAATAGAATTGATTATGTACTGATAGTGACCACTTTCTAGACAGAATTTTACTGTTAGTAAAAATAACTCGTATTTCTAAGAAAATTTGATCCTTAATAATCATTCTTTTTATCCTCCAGTCTGAAACAAGGCATCTATTGTTATTGTTTGAACACACACACACACACACACACACACACACCTGGTGTCTCACTTCATTACTTATTGTTATCCATTTAGACTGACAGTCATTTTTCTTCTGTTTTCTTTGGGATAACTACAATTTAGAATATAATTAAATCAAGCATAAAATGAAAGAAAAGTATTTCTCTCTGGAAAACATTTAAACATCAAGTTTGTCATGTGAAGCATTTTTCTTGGTTTTGATCAATGGTGCCGCGTTCTCTGTAAATGCTTCTGCTTGACACAATAGGCACCGCTTCCATGCTAATGATACATGACTTTTTAAACCCTGCTTTTCAAGATGCTTCAACTAATATCTGTCATTTCTTAATGGCTGTGATTCCTTTTCAAGTCACAAAGCCCATTTTATACTTAACTTGCCTTACTATTCTGTGCCTGCAAATTTAAAAAATCAAAACCCTGGTTTGAATGCTGAAGCTGTTACCCAGTGCATAATATTATGTAACATGAATCAGCAAGCCCATTTCAAAGCAATCAAACTATGAACTACTCTAGCCTGCTACAGTTTGTTGAAGTTAACACATATAGTTTCTTTGAGATGATGTTCATCCCATGAAGACAGAAGAATTGGAGATAGAAAGCAGGGAATTACTCCCTGAGGAATGCTGGACATGCTGTATAATGTATGAGAACTTCTTCCCAAATCTAGTAAGCCATCTTTTTAGCACCATTTGTTTTGTTAAAGTTTTATGTTCGCAGATGCATCATTTTTTCTGTTTTATCCAGCCACATATAAATGCTGTCTCTCACATTCTTCTGCTTAATTTCTAGGTAAAAAGTAGGTAGGTATACACACTTAAGTGATCTAGATTCAATTTTTTCTGCACCCCAGAAATCCATTTTTTACTCTGCTCAGTTACTTCCTTTCTCTGTATTTTTTACTAACATTAGTTATGCGGAATCGGATAGGTGATTAGTAAATTTTATTTAGTTCCTAGAGTTTTACTGCTAATTTGCAGGTGCTAAACTTCTGATTCTATTATAAATGTAGCCCTTTAAAGTGAAGAGTTCTTCATAGAATCAGTTGAATTTAATGTTCTATACTGATGTTTGATTGTAAATTTTTACTTATAACAATTCTGCTGCATATAAACAGTAAGGCATTGAAATATCAAAATAATAAATGAGAGTTTTGTGTGTTCCTTTCCTTCCTGGTACAGCATTTATTCTCTTCAAAGAATTTACTGATTTCTTGAGGATTGGCAATTATATGGCAAAAATATTAAGAAAGAACCAAAGAAGACCCCATCCTTTGGGCTCAAAATAAACTCAGGAAACCCAAGATTTAAATATTAGTGCCAGGGAAAACATAAAAATATCACAGACTGCATAGCTTGAAGAAAACAAACGTATTATTACTGTTTTCTGAAAGGTGGATTTACTGCAGGTTTTGTTGAGTTTTAGATGGCTTTCTCCTCCATGTGCCTTCTCAAGGTCTTTCCAAGATTGTACACCAGTAAAGTCAAATTAGGGCCCATACAAATCTCCTTTAATTTTATTTGCTAGTAAAGGCTCCTTCAAACATGGTAATATCTTTAGGACCTTAGGAATAAAGTCTTGAACTCATGAAATTTTAAAGAATACAATCTAGTTCGTAACAATTAATGATGAGAAAAGGCGTTATATGAATATTTGTCAATGAAAACCTCGCCTAAATAATAAAGTAGAAAATTCCTATTTTCTGTTGACTTGAAAAGTGTCTGAGTTCTATTATATGGAAGATGAAGGCCAACAAACACTTTGTTAGAAGAATGCATGGCTTATCACATCCAAGAAGCTGGATCACTCGTCTTCTTCTTTGGTAGATGGAGAATTGGTATTTAAACACCCACAAAATTTGAAGAAAATGTAGACTACAAAAGATTTGTTTCCTAACTGGAGATCTTGGGATCACAGACCAACTGAGGAATTTATGGACTCAGTATCAAACCAGATCACTCACCTAATAGTGAGTAGAATTATTTAGTCAGAGAAGCTTAGAGTTTCACAGAAATTTCCTCTCCAAAACCATTGGTTAGTCCTTTCTTTATGTTACAAATTAAGGCTGGGAAGTAATGAAAAGTCGCTCGTGATTGTGTCAGGAGAATCATAGTTTTCAGCAGAAGATGTCTATGGAGCCAATACTTTCCCAATGAAGAGTGATATTTCGTATGGCTGACATTATTTCCTCTCAAGAAGCTAAACCAAATCATTTACAGTTAACCTGATTAGGAACTTCAAGAGAAGGTTCAGCCAGAAGCATAAATTATAGACTGTGAATTTTTATTTAATATACATGCTAGTGTTTTTTTCAAAAGCTAGTTACAATATGTGTTTGAGTGTTATCTGGGTTGTTTTATAATAGTTGGTGGGTTTTGTCACAGGGAAATGAATTGCTACTATGATCATAAAATTGAGAATAGAAAAGATTTCAAAATTTCTACTTTGCAAGATATGCCAAGCATCTTTTACAATATCTGAACAGTTAAAATTGCTTAAATAAATAATAATGAAATACATAAACATGCTGTGAAGGATGCAAGAAAATATTTCATATATCATGCTTTCAGTGAAGAGATAGCAGGCTGGGACTAAGACTATATGCTCTCCTTGTTAGAAGGAGATATTGCCCTTGATGGGAAGACTCAAGGTTAGAAGAGGAGCAGATAACCTTTATCTCAGAACAAACCCAGCAATGAAATGCCAAGTGAATCCCAAACTCTTCTACTTTCTTCTGCTATACTTAGATACTTTCCTCCCAAACGGCACAGATCATAAAAACTGTCTGCAGTACACACCTAAATAATGGATCAGGAGACTGGAAGTTACTAAAAGGAAAGAAAAAAGCCCAAACTGCTGAAACAGCAGTACTACCTAGCATTACTGAGAATGTCAGTCTGTGACAGAGTTTATTGGTAGTTTCTGCTACTTAGGAGGAATAGTTCATAATTCATAAGGAAACATTTTGCTTACTTATTTGACAAAAGAAAGAGTAAGAAAGAAAAATTTATGCTGGAGCACAGGGACAGGGATCTGAGTGTACTTATGATCAGGCTAACAATCTTAAATGTATTATTTAACATTTGTTAATCTTAAATTTCTCATCAATAAAATAAAGAAATATTTTTTCAGAATTGTGATATTAAAATTATTGAATTTGTCCTTTATTATATTATTATTGGTTTCTAAGTTATAATAAATCTACAAATTTTGAGGTCAATATTTCTAATGAACTTTTAATTTTAAAGATACATTAAAAGAACATATACTTTATAAATGGAAACAGTTCAAATTTTGAGATTCGTAGGTAAATTTCCTAATTGTAATAAGATTGCATCTAGAAAACAGGTTGAAAAGAAAAAAGCTAAACAATCTCTTATAATAGAATAACAGTGTTATTTTTTCCAAGATGTAAGGAAGTAGGAAATAAATTCCTAAGGTTTCCTATTTCAATTTCTAATTTTCTAAAAATTGTTGCACAAAAGTGTCACTTTTAATTTTCTCATAGCTATTTTTCATCAGATGAGCTATTTTAATGAAAAAAAATCGTTTTGAATACCAGACTAAGAAAATATTTTTCCAAATTTACTTAGAAATATTGTATTCTGTTGAGTTGTAGTCTCTAGAAATCAAGGACTTATGCTTAATTAAGAGACTTAAGTAGAATCTATTATATGACCATCAAATCTCTCAAATATTCATATTTAAGTAAACATTTTTGGTTTGTGTTAACAATTAAATTAGAATGAAATCCAATTAAAGTTCAATTAGCAAGTTAAAGATTCAGATTTGCAAAATGTACAGTGAATTTTAATCTTCTTTGAGTGATTGAAGTGTGTGTTCAGAATATTAAATTCTTATATGTTCCTAATACCATTTTCATTTTCACATGCAGTGCACATGCTGAGTTAGTCAATGCTTTCTAATAATTCTTATTCTAGCAAAGCAACCTGGAACTGATAATTGATGTCATTATCAACAAACGAAATAAATCAATCTAAGTGAATCTTACAATTCCCTTTTTTCACTTAATATAATTATGATAAAATATTTGATGTGCTTCACGAAGCATTTCCAGTGTGTGAACTGCTTTCTCTATGACAAAATGAATATTAATAGCATATTTTGTAGAAATAACAGGACTTTTTGTTAAACTTAGGGGTTTATTTTATACAAGAAAGGATTCAAACTAAAGAATAAGCATAGAAGGCAATTTAAAGGGAAAAAGATCTGAAAATGCACTTTGTCATTTTATGCAAAATAACATGACATAAAATGCAGCCCACAAAAATGTTCTATGAGCAAAATGTTTCTTAACCACAACTTTTTATTGGCCTATAGTAACATACTGAAAATTCACTTCCAAACAGTCAAATATGTGGTCAGACATGTAATCTGACCACATACAAATAATTGAAATCATAATTGTATGAAAATTCAAACTATTTAATTGTTGTGAGTTAACTGTAGAGCATTATATGGATCATAATGTTCCATGTAATGCTGCAACATGGGTGGATACTATGGGTATGAAACTCTAAATGCCCTTTTATAGAACAATGTCAGTTTTATAGTGACTCTCCTGTCCATGGGTGGCAGGTATCTGATTCCAAGAGTCTTGCATTAGGACATAAAGCAGTCAAATACCAAGCAATAAACCAAGCAATAAATTTTGCTTTAGACAAGCATCCAAGTCCTCAGTGTCAGCCTGCATGTCCTTTGGAATTTAATTGGCAATCACAGGAAAAAGTTTGTCACCAGGTAGAACTTGGTCTCAAATTTAGGAGGTGAGGAGGGAATAGAAAGTGATATTGGGACAAAGATGATTATTAGTTTCAAAGACTGAGGAGAAAAAAGGAGAATGGGATGTCACTTCTTAACAATTTGATCCATTTCTGAAGGTTTCTGTGACTATTCTACAATATTGGCATTAATATTCCCTGAGACTCTACCCTTTGGATTAGGCACAGAGTACAGTATTTTAGAGTATGAAACCTGTGGCACACTGACAAACTCCAACTCTCACTTGTGTCACTTTCTAGCTGTAGCAATTTACTTAACTTCTGTTTACCTGTAAAAGGAATATAATAATAGCGTTTCTATATCATAAAGAATTTGTAATGATCATGTGTATATCACACACAGAACCATACATGACATATATAGCACATATGTTAACATTACTGATATATTCACAGATGTGAGGAAATTAGACTTTAATTCTGTTTTTTCCTTTACCATAGATTTTCTTAACACTCAAGTAATTATTGCTTAATGTCATTCATAAAAATAAATTTTGTGTAATTTTAAAGTAAACACAAATTAATGCTGAGATATATTAAAGAAGAAAATAAAATTCATCACAAGTCTCAGTTTGAGGTTTGACTAGGGTGATTACTTGGAATTGACACATTCTTTTTTTGTACTGTGTTTTACCGCTAAGTCATGTAATAGCCTGTGTAAAGGACATATTCAAGAGCAAAAGTAATCATGTGAGCGAAAGCCAAATTTTAATGCATTCAATGTTTCTTAATGAGCCACAACCAAAGGCCAGCATCCAATGAAACCAAATGTGAGGTAAGATGTCCTCAAGGACAGGGAAGGCAAGAATGACTTGTACACTGTCTTCCATAACACCAGGCTCTAGTGGACTGCATTAGTACTGAGGGAATCATATTATGACACAAGGACACTTTACTATCCATGCATCTATAGATTATTTCTTGCTAAGTCTTTCCATCTTTATACCACGGTACACTGTGGTTGTATTTATACAATAAGTGTGTATAAGGTATAAGCATGTACAATCCAAAATTTTAACTCAAATGTAGTATGTAATATTATAGTCAGATCATTTGTGTTATTGAATTACTTAGAATCTAGAGGATTTTTTAAACTTCTTTTCCCCCAAAATTTTGTTTGTAGCAATGGTCAAAGGATATATTCTACCATCTCTGGTAGAATATCATGATAACCTATTTTAAAGTATGTTCTCAACTAGCCACCCAGTTTCAAAAGTGTTCTTAGAGATAAAATAATTCCAATTTGTTTCCTGATCCTGATTTATTTTCTAGTTTAAAACCCTTTCGTATGTTTGGATTACTCCAAGTAGCATCATTCTCCCAAATCTCTTTGGTTATGAAGCAGGAATCTTAATGTTAAAAGCTTTAGTGGATATTTTGAGTATTCCTAACTGAAAGACATTGTGGTTTCCGTTTTAACTGAATGGAGCCACTTAGAAAAGGTGCAAGTGAGCACATTACTTGTATTGATAAATTTATGACAATATAATCAGTATGCTGTGATTTGGCATTATAACATGAAACATGCCATGAAGAAGTAAAATAACTAACATTTAACAGACATTTATTACAGTGACTTTACTTAGATGAAGACTAGCATATCTCAAGAAGATATCTGCACTTCTATATTGACTGTAACAATATTCACAGAAGTAAAGATATGAAAACAATCTAAGTGCTCTTCAAAACATGGCATATACATACAAAGGAAT
>RJWT010003648.1:0-35760 GCA_004365215.1 Cuniculus paca | reverse complement strand
CTTGGGTGGAAAAATTGATAAGCACCGATAAGTCAGTTTGCCTTTTTGCATAAATTATTTCTCTAGCATATTCACTAACTGACCAGAGCCTAAACTCTGGATATGGAGCTCACAATGATCAGAGCTCTACTTACCATGACTATGTAGCAAATTACACCAAAAATTATGTCGTAAGAGTTTGTTGCAGTCATAGATTCTGTGGACAGGAATTTAGACAACATACAGAAGGACCAACAAGTATTCGCTCCAAGTTTTCATGAGTTCACCTGGAAAGCTTGCTGGAGACCTCAAAGGCTGGAATTGCATAAAGACCTGGCTACTTCTGGGTCCAGGGCTGCCTGTTGGCATGGGACATCAGTTCCTTGAGCTAATTTGCACTTTCTCACTGTGGCCATACCAAATGTCCCTAACTGACAGAACCAGACAGAAGCTGTAGCCTTTCTTTGTGACCCAACCTCAGAAGTCAGGTAGCGTGACTTCTGCCAAAACATTCTATTGATCTGAATAGTAAGAAGTCTGCTAAGATCACAGGGGGGTTATACCTACCCCACCTTTTGATGGGCAGGTCAGTGGTCTTGTGTCTGTAAAATGGAGAGGGGGGAGGGCAAAGCATCTCAAGGAAACGCTGCTCCATGGTGGTTTGTACACTAGTCTATGAGCTTCTTTCCTGCCTTCTTTCCTGATTTCAGTGGGAGAGAAGGTTTGTCTATTGTATCAGCTAAGGAGCTTATTCTTGGCTAATAAGGCAGGAAAATTTCCTAGGACTTAATTTTTGTTTGAAAAAGCAAGTAATTAAGGGACCAAATTATACTTTGTGGAAGACAAATTCACGCATTAAACAAGGCAAAGCAAAGACTGGTCACTAGTTCCTCTAAACTAATGATGGAGCTGATCTTCCCCAAAGAGATCTGTATCACCAAGCTTGTCACTGCTGTATCTGACTCACTGTACACACTGCCTTTCTGGAAGAAATGTAGACATTAATGGCAAGTAGTCACCTTTAGGTGTGACTGACAAGAAACTGGAAATGGTTGATTTTGTTCTCTTTGGTGAGCATATTCCCTGGGCTGTCTTTGGTAACTCAAGTATCACGGTATTTAGGGAAATATTTCAATCTCAAATAGTTTTTTCTGCCTCTGTCCCTGCTGCATGCTCTTCTCTGATTTCTTGAGTTTTAACACTGTTTCTGGCAAACAATTTGTCCATTGTACTGCTTAACACACAGAGGCGTATTCATTGTATAATTTTCCCATTTCCTCATTTATTTATCCATACATCTTATTCTAGAAAAATTTAAGTGTATTGCTGATTAATTTTCCAACTTTAAAAGTCCTCTTAACTATTTTATATTTTCTTCACTATCAAACTTTTCTGATTCAGTTATATTTATGTAATAGAATGCATCAGTTATATACATTGAATGTATCTAGTGATAATGTTTAGGTATTTTTTCATGAATTTCTTTTATATATACTTTTTTCTCTTTGTAAATCTATTTGGGCCTTCTCTTAAGATGTAAGCATTAATAAATAGCATTTAAATGCTGTGCTCGCGGTAGTCTTAGTCACAATGATTTTTACGCTGCCCTCTGCTGGTGACAACTGAGTACAAATGTTTTCTTTTTTAAAGAGAACAAAACAAAACAAAACAAAACAGAACAAAACAAAGCAAAAGAAAACAGAATAGAGTAAACATTCAAAACAGAACACTGCAAGCTTCAGGTCTTTATAAAGACACATGCCAGCTACATAAATAATACAACATAATATTTATAATGTAAATATATTATAACTAATGATTTAATATATATTGAGCATCACATGGACAACAGTGATGGACAATGATTATTTAATTCTCACAATAATTCAATTATAAGGAGGAGATTCAATTAAAGGAAATTAAAGGTCATCGAGCTGAATCCAGCCTACAGAGGCAATATTCAAATCCAAAGATGTCCAGATTCAAAGCATACACTCAGTTTGTGATGGCACACTGCCTCCATTCTAATATCTTCACCTAAGAAAACTGCGTTGGCTCTCTGATAAACTATGTGTGTGCAAGACTAGGGGTTGGGTCGGTAAAATCAGGCTTTGTAGTCTGCCCCTGCCACTTACTGTTTCTTTCTCTTTGGGCAGGTTATTTGCTATTTCTAAGCCTCAGTGTCTTCATCTCTGCTATCTATGAGGAGAGTAATGACCATACTCCAGGAATTCGGTGAAACTTAGTAATTCATGTAAACCATGATGTACATAAGTCTGATGACTAGAAAGTGGTTAAAACTATTGTGTGCTATCCAAGCTCAAGTTTGTTGGGCACTCTCTCTTTTGGTACTTGTCTTTTATATGACTTTCCATAAATTTTAAATGCATTTTTCCAGTAGAAAGGAGCCTGCCTTTTCTGGCAACTCCTTGAGCTCACACTGTAACTTTTCCCCTCAGAGGATCTACTTTATGAGTTGCATTTGATCTCATTAAGTACTTAGATTGGAATGAGAATCTGGTCCTTCCACCTTCATTGTGTGTGTGTGTGTGTGTGTGTGTGTGTGTGTATGTGTGTGTGATTCTATTCAAATCAACTTTTGACATTTATCTCTTAAAAAAGCAAAATGTATTCCTTCAATGGTTTGAGATTGGTCACTAAATTCTATTTGATGCCAAATGACAAGAATTTAATGTTAATGCTGCTGACCTTAGGGTCTTGCCATTGTTGAAAAAGTTACCATCACTGGTAATGTTTTCAAAGAAGAAAACAACATGACATTGGGTATATGTGGGGATAGTAAAAGTTGTTTTTTTCTTTTCAAATGCTTCAGAAACTCATAAAAAGTAAATGACGCAATTAAAAAAATTCTACAGTGCTGGCAAGAATGTGGCAAGACAAGAATCTTTATATACACCAATGAATCTGTAAAGTTGTTTTGGGTTTTTGGAAACCAATTTGGTAATGTGTAATAAGAGCTTCAGAAGTGTTTATACACGTTGAACTTTTTCAGAAATCAGACCTAAAGAAAGACCCTGGAGATTTGCAAAGGATACTCATCACAGTAGTACAATGCTGATGAGAAAAAAGTTAAAGAACAACCAAAGCATGAATAGGGGGTAACTAGTATAAATTACAGTATCTATATTAAATGAACTGCAATATAGCCGTTAGAAATATTGCAGGCTAGGAGTGTAACTCAGTGGGAAAGCATTTGAAGCACGTTTATTAGGTCTTAGTTTGGATCCCTAGCACAAAAGAAAAACAAACAAACAAACACAAAAGCATTGAAGATAAATTGAGAAGATACAATATAGCAACAGGTGAAAAAGAAAACTAAAATACAAAACTGCACTATAAACTACCTTTCTCGGTCCTCTCTATGTGTCATGTAACCTATGTCTCTGTGTCTGTCTCTGTCTCTCTCTCTCTTCTCCATCTCCCTCTCCCTCCCCTGTCTCTATTCATTCACATTATATACATATCCACAGGTTTATAAATACAATATTTCCTCCACATACTCTTTTCCTTCTTCAAAATCTAACAATGTTTTTTTTGTATCATTCTACAGTTATTTCTTGGCTCCTTTAGTTAGAAAAAGCCAGGAATGGATTATACTTAATTTAAAAACCTCCCTACTACTGTTAGAGAGCAGTGTTCAACTTTTTTTTTTGATAGGTTTTTGAGCTGAATAAGGAAAAGATCTTACCGTATGAATCCAACAATTGTAGCTGTGTATGTGTTTTTAATGTATGGTTAATACAGTAACATCACTCTTTCTTGAATTCTTTTGCTTGCTCTACCAAAAGCCTAGTTCTTATAGATGACTTTAATGTGCACACTGTCATATTAAAAAGAGACCAATATTCTTCAATAGTAAATCTAAGTACAAGTTAAATATTCCTTATTCAAAATACTTGGGACCAGAAGTGTTTTAGATATTCTAAAATCATACCATTAGCACAGGACAAAAAGTGTGTTTAGAAACACAGTAGCATATCTGGAACAGACATATCAGTGACTAAACCAAGCAACCAGAACAGGACCTGTATTTTAACTGTGACCCTTCCGTGAGCTCAGGGTTGGAATTTTCCACTTGGGCCATTATGTTGACACTCCAAAAGTTCCAGATGTTGGAGCTTCTCAATTTTTCAGATTACAGGTGCTCAACCTGTATTTTAATTGTATTATGTAGTTTTTGCATTTTCAGTTTTGAATTGCAACCAGTAAATGAAATGCACATTACTAAAGTGTATAATTTGATAATTTTTTCATATATGCATACTCATAATATCTTTTGTTATATGACAAATTAGGCCAAAAATAATGCTTTAAATAAAAAGTATTTGTTATTTCACATTTTCTGTGGACCAGGAGTTTAGGAGTGATTTAACTGTGTTGCTCAGGCTCAGGACGTCTCATGTGGCTGTAACTAGGATTTCAGAGGGGTTGCAGAAACCGGAAGACTTGAATGAGGATGGGAAATCCATTTCCAAGATGGTGAACCTCATAGCTGTTCCCAGGAGGATTCTGGTTTCTGCACACTGTTGACAGGAATCCTTTGGTTGTTTAAGTGTCCTCACTTAAATAGTAGCTGACTTCTCCCAGAAAGCATGATACAGGAGTCTACACATGCAGAGTTGCTTCTAACAAATGGAATGAACACGAAGCCAATGATAGCTTTTGAAGATGGGGCCATAAAAAGTGCTTCCGTTTCCTCTTGTTTGTTCTCTCCTGGATCATGCTCCTGAGTTTCCAGAAAGCAAGGCATTTTCTCCACCCTTGCTGCTGTCAAGAGCAGCATCAGCACTCATGCCCTGTTTGGGTTGTGCATTTCTTGGGTTTTAGCCCTGCACTGCTGCTGTACACATACAGTCACTTGGTTATTACACTAGCCTTAGGAGGATGATGGTTTATATTTGTATTTTTTTCTGCTAAGAAACTTGGTGAAATTAAAAAAAAATGTTCCTTGGCTTTTCATTCACTGCACAAATATTTTTGAACACCAATGTGTCAGGTATAGCTGTAGGTGCAGGGGGAAAAAAGGAAGTTCCTTGCTTTCAGAGTTACATGAGAGAGGGGAGACTGAAACACAGCTTGTTCAGAGGTTACATTCCTGACTACTGTGTCTGTGGTTCTGTCTTTTATGGGAACACATATCCCCTGAGGAACATGCAAGGTGCATTGAGTCCCTGGAGATCTCAACATAGAAGGCACAATAATCTGCAATTTAACCAGCCAGCCAGGTGGTTCTAAAATAAATGGTCTGAAGATCACACTGAGAATCCTGCTCCACATGTATTACTGCAACTATCAGGCAAAAAGGGGAACACATTTTTTTCTCCTTGTGCTCAGCCATGTTGCATCCTCAGCTTTACTTTCCCCTGATATATGTAAACAAGTTTCTGGAATTGAGGGTGTATAGGTCCCCAGTTTGTATTAATGTAGTCTTCTTTCCCAATTCTACCTTCCTCTATTTTGAAAATGTGGCACCCTAAGCAGATGACAAGGACTATTCCCACAGTGATAGAAATGGAGATACTTTTTATTCTTTATCTAAGTATATCTAGTTTCTATATTGTTAATAGACTTTTTTATATTGTTTACAATAACAGATCTAGGAACTTCTAGTTGCAACTTCCTTTGCATCAATGATGAAAAACAAAGTTTTAGAGAAAGTAAGAAAGATAATGTGTGCATTGATTTTCTATCGTATAATGAGTTATCTCAGAATTTAGCAGTTTAGAACACCATACTTTATATCACTGTTTTTACATGTCAGGAAGTCAGGAGTAACCTTCCTGGGCATATCAGATCTAGGGTTCCTCTAAGGCTGCAATAAAGATCTTAGCTGGACTTGCAGGCATTTAAAGGCTTGTGTCAGCGTAGATTTGCGGCATTTGGCTGTTATAAGGCCTCCAAACTCTGCTCCCAACCTGAATCCTCCAGAATTCTCTATATGTCTGCCTCAATACCTAGCAGTTGACTTTTGAAGAATGAGTGATCATGAAAGAGTAAGAGAGAGCCCGAGATGGGAAGTTGGTCTTTTTATAACTTAATTTTGCAAGTGATATCTCATGACCTCTGTGTATTATATTTGCTAAATCCACTTCACACTTAATGGGAGGGAATTATATAAAGGTGAATGGTAGGCGTAATACTGGTGCTTAAAATTTCAAGCCATAATCCTGGAATGTGTGGCTATGCTACGTCACGTAGCAAATAGGAATCTGCAGATGCAATAAAGATTATGGACCTCGAAATATCATGATTATGCTGGATTATTGAGGCAAATTCAATGCAATCATACAAATCCTTAACAGCAGAAAAGGAAGTCAGGAAAGGAAAGCAGAAGGGATATGTTTGAAGGGTAAGTCAGGGATTCCAAGGTGAGAGGTAGTCAGTGTGCTGCTGCAGGCTCTGAGATGTAAGGCCCTTGTGCAGTAACTGGAGAGAGGCTGCTAGATTTCACTAAAACCATAAGAAGTTGCATAGACAAGCTCTAGGTGCAAAGGCTGTATGATAGCCAGACAGGAACTAGGAGCATCCAGCTGAACACTGGCCAACCTGTCTTTCCTATAGAGAGCCTCAGAATGCTGAAGTACTCAACTGATGCACCTGGCACATGATGGCTTTCAAACTTTTCTCCTCATTGAATGAGGAGACGAATGCGATAATACACACTGAGCCTGGGAGGAAATACTGGAGATACCATAAAGAAATGTATTTGGTTTTAATGATCTGATCATGCAGCAGCTTTAGGATGGTCTTAATATCAAGCAATTAGTATTTTAAATCTCAAGGTAAGTTCCTTCAGTCTACCATCATTTTATTCATGAGACTGACCTGAAATTTCAATGGATATTATGATTAATAAATTCCAATGAATTATTACACTTTTTAATATTGCACTACCCTTGGAAGAGTCTCTTGCCTTTTCTAGCAACAATACAAGGAACACCTTCTAGAAATTCCTGTTTAAATGCAGACAGGTATGCAAGAGAAACATGGAAATACCTTTTACCAAGAGTTACAGCAATTTTAGGAGGCCATGAAGGAATGTGCCATAGGAAATATGTAACCATACCTTAAAAGTAGTTGTATCTTAAACTAGCAAATGAGGAGGGATGTTCTAGATGTCTTCTTCAGTTCCCATTCTGATTGTGATAATATACAGAAAGAAATCTTGTGAGTATTTCTTATCAAAACTCTATGTGGAGCTCTAAGATTGGAATTCACACCATCTGAAAATCTAATGTAATGTTAAAGACATTCCCCAATCTGTTTTAAACCAATTTTTGACTTCTTGCTTACACTCTTAAATTTAAATCAGTATTACCTAGCCTTTCCCTTCCCCTACTTCCTACTACAAAACATGACTTCTTCAGCTTAAGGATCAACAGATAGCTTTTTATGAATGTCATTTTTTTTCTTGTGATGATTGGTTAGGTGAAAATTTACATCATAAACACCATTTTTTTCTTCAAAGTTCTTCTTAAGATATTTTTTAAATGTTGGTTTGTTTGAGTATTCTTAGGTGATCCCAGTCCTTTGAATTTTCTATGCATAGAGGCAAGGGCAAAAAGACACTGAAGGATATGAGAATTTATATGTGCTCTAAAGTGATGTTGATCACAGCCTCAGACATAGTATTACCCTATGTCAAAAAGTGTAATGGAGCAGTTGCTAACTTTTCAGAAACATGAAATTGCCTTTCCTCTTCCTGTCAAGAGCTTTGTGATTTGGTAAGCAATTTATAACCTTTGCTCCAGTGGGTTTGTTACTCACTTAAATGACTGACTACTTTCTGGTTGCTATTGCATTAGATATGTATCCATCACTGTTGAGATAAGGTCGTCCTTGTCATGGCTTGTAGCTAGATACACCTCAAAGACTCATGTGCTCATAGGTGGAGGTTTTTGGAAGTGGCTGGATATAGGCTGTGTGAATATGGATTAAGAGTGTGTAATAATTGAATTAGTCCATTGACTGGTTTAGTATAATTCTGAGTGTGGATATAGGAAGCCCCACCCTGAATGTGGGTGGCACAAATCAATAAGCTGGTAGCCTGGATGAAATATAAAGGGAGTGGGAGGGTCACTGTGACTGCAACCTCCTTACTCTGTCGTGGACTGTTTCTCCTCTGCAGTGCCCTTCTGCCATGCCACCCCGCCTAGGGGCCAGCTGATTGTGTACTAAAATCTGTGCAAGTTGTGAGCTGCAATAAACCTTTCCTTCTTTAACTTGTGGGTATCAGGTATTTTGTCTCAGCAATGAAAAAGTAACTGAGACGGCACTTTCCTTCGCTAGTTTTAAATACAGGAAAACAAATATTTCAAGTTCTGTTATAATATAAACCTCACAATGGATCGATGTTGATTTTATTACTAGTAGTTGTTGGAAACTTAGTGTCCAATAGATCAGTAAAAATATTTGGAGAGGACAAAATCAGTGAGGTTGAGATAATCACATAGAAATTATTGGCAAGCAGCATAGGGAGGGAGAAGAGGAGACAGGAATAGGAGCAGAAATGGGAGAATAACACTTGGATTTTTGCTTGTATCTCTAAACTACTTTTACTGGCTTTTTCTTTAACATGTAATGATGTATATGGAAATAAGAGTCTTCAAACTATTCATATTCAATAACCCTTTCTTACCTTTCTACTAAAGCACCTGAAAGAAAGTGACAGTCAGCTTTCTGTGGCTCTGATAAAAAAACCTGAGATAATCAAAGTAAAAGGAGGAAACATTTATTCTAGCTCAAGCTTTCCAGAGTTTCAGAACATGGTTTCTTGGCCCACTCACTTTCAGTCTGTAGTGGCAAAGTTGTTCACCTCTTGGTGGTTGGGAAGCAAAGACAGAAAAGTGGCCAGGGTCCCAGTATCCCCTTCAAGGGCATGACCCCCAGTGACCTAACTTCTTTCCACTAGGCTCTACCTCCTCAAGCTTCCATTACCTCCCTTCCAATAGTGCCATCATCTGGAGACCAAGCCTTCAGCACATGAGTTTTGGGGGAACATAGCATTTTGTCTTTGCCATTCTCACTTACTTCTTCTCCCATTCTAAAATTTCTCCTCAAAGTTCATTGGAAATTTTGAGTGCTGTCTATGTTGTTAAAATGTAGATCCTGTCTCAAAATTTACACCTCTTTTGGCTTCTTTTGTTCTACTGTCTTTAAATTTTCTGTCCATCTCTTTGACCATTTGTCATAGTCTATTTTCTGGTCCTAATAACACAATACCACAGATCAGAAAAGTTATAAAGAAAAAAGGTTTAATTGGCCCAAGGTCAATGGGCTGCATTTGGCGATGGCCTCTCTGCTGAGAGTCCTATGGTGGTGCAGAGCCTCACATGGCAAGAGGCAGGCTGTGTGCACATAGCTCTGGTTTTTCCTTTCATAAATCTACTCATATTCAATCATGGGGCAACACGCTGGTAAATTTATTAAATCCTAGCCACTCCCCAAAGGTCCTACCTCAAAGTACCATAGTGGGATTAAGTTTCCATCCTTTTACTACAACACAGGATTTAACTACAACATGAGTTTCACAGAGAACAGACCCCATTCAAATTACAGTCCTACTCCCTTTTTACATCTCCTTTGTGAGCCTGCCTTCCTCAGTTATCTATGAATGGAGTGAATACTGGTTCCTAGTGTGCACCTCTCTCACTAGAAACACTCTCCTGCATGCCCTGTTCTCCACTTCCAGAATTCTGGTTATCATCGTAAACATGGTAGTTTGTGTTCAACATTTACACTGACATTAATCTAACTATATTGTAATTGTCTGTTTGGCAGAATATTGTTTTGAAATACTAATTACAATTTTCCTTCAAAACATGCCTGTCACATGGTTTTTATACATTCTGCCTTTATTTCAAAGTAGTGAGCAGGTTTGCGTTTAGAGAGGAAATCCATTGGAATTGATAATATGAATTTTAACTGAAGTTTCTTATGATTTAGAATTGGTAGGAAACTCTAGGCTGGAAGGATTCAATAGATTTACAGTAGATTAGGAAGAAACAATGATGAGCCTATCTCCACCAAAGATTTTTTGGATTGTGCGTGTAGCAAATGAGAAATCAATAGAGAAAAAAACGAAACAAAGGAATGTCCCTGAGAAGTGTTTTAGAGACCAGAACCTGAGTGTGGTCTTTTTTATTTTTGGTACTGGGGATCGAACTCACAACCTTGTGCATGCCGTGCAGGCGCTTGAGCAGCTGAGCTAAATCCCTGGCCCCTCTGGATGTGGTCTTTTATATAAAAGGGATCATTTTCAAGTCCAGTGGGAAACCAAGAAGAGAATGGGTTAGTGTCTTCTAAGGGTGGTGGATATACTATTTCAGGTTTATTGTCTCAATGCTACTGATAAGTAAGTAGCTAAGTAGTAGTTACATTTTCAAAAATTAATTCGCAACCAGGAGGGTATTACTGAAGAGTGATGGTAGTGGAGTATTATTGCTAAAATTTCCAGGATGTGGTTTAGCCATCAGAACTTCCCAATGACCAGGAAATAGACATTGTCTTTCTGGGGTTTTGCCACTGACTAGACCTTCATCAGTTTTTATTCATGTATCTGAATGCAGGGGCAAGAGTCTAAAAATATACACTTTATAACATTTCAAAGATCTTTTTGTGAACTCTGTTGAAACAAATTTCTGATGTTTATTTCAATTACTTATTAAATATATTACCGGGGAGTAAGTGTAAACTGTGGCGATGCTATTAACTTACATGTTATCCTTCATCACAGTCCATTAAATGTCAGGAATTTACTGTGTGTGTTTTCATGTGTACCAAGAAATTGACAATATATAAGTCATCCTGTAAACACTTGATGAGAATATAACCAAAAGTTTATTATTTTTCCTTATTTTTGATTTATTCCATGCTTTGTCCATACTGTTAAGTGAGTTTAGTGCAGGATGCTAATTTGACCCATATGCATCATCCTGGGACCATTTCACTTAAGTTTATTCTCAGCACAGACTTCTGTAAATGGTCCTGGGAGGTCTATTTGGGAGAAACAATGGAATTAGAGATGTGGACACAAGTAGGACTAAGGAATCTCAGAATTACTAATTGGTCTGCTGTGATGTGACTAGGTTGCTAGCTGGGTATTTCATCTCCTGAGACCATGGTCAGGACAGCCTGCAAAGCACTCCAACCATCACTGCACCAAGCACCATGCATTAAGTGATGTCCACATCACTTGCGTATCCTGTTGACTGCTCCTTCCCTAGAGTGTGCCAATGAGTTGTTAAAATGATCATCAACAACAGGCTTCTGATACCAGGACAGATGGTCTTCGGGTAGCAGAGATGACTTTTTAAAACCTGAGCAACTTTTGACCTATACCCAAAGCCTTTGTAGTTCTAAAACACTGTTAGGCCACATAAAATGTTCACTTTCCTTAAAATATTATAAGTATTGTAAATTACTCCTGTAATTAAGTATAAATTCATATGTTGGATACTTATAGCCCTAAATAAAAATGTATTCATTGTTTGCCTCCAGTTCAAGATCAATGTTGCACCTGGAGTTGGTTGGTGAGAGGAAAGATTACAAGAAGTGAAAACAGTCATTTGAAGACCAACAGTGAACACACAGTGAAAGCAGATTTTAAAAAATTCACCAGTCTAAGAAATTCAGGAATATAGTCTCTTAGATATTTATTGTAATCTCCAAAAAATAATACAAGATAAACTCAAAGAACAAAAATCACTTTCCATACAGAATTCACATACAAACTTAAGATCTAATAGAGCACATACCATTTTTACACAATTAATTTCAATAAAAATAAAACTTCACAATGTGAATACACTTTATAGCTTTAAACCCAGACAAGAGCTCCTGTGGACACATTAAGAGTCACAATATTCGCTATGCAGCAGTAGTTTTCAACTAAACATCACAGTCACTATAGGAAAGCATTAAGCTGTTGTTAATATTTTCTCAAGAAGAGATCCACAGTGCAGTCACTGAGAAGGAGCCCAAAGTGCTCAGTTACAAAGGAGGGTTTTTATCAATGTATTTCCTAATTCCCTTCTTAGCAAACACGGACCTTGAGAAAACTCTGGGTACATATCTGCATGGGTGACATTAGATTAAATAATGTCTCAAGGTTTGGTACACTGGCAAATGTCTACATTAATTGCTCTAATGTGGCTTGAAAGCAGTTGGGTTTCGGGGTTCACTGGGAGGCTGTTCAGCACAGAGGAGCATGATGAAATAGCAGCTTGTCTTCCAAATGAAGACCAAAATGCAGGGAGCTAAGCTGGGGTAATTAGAGGGTTTTCAGAGGGTCACTCTGGTTGTTTTGAGAAAAACAATGATCTATAGCTGCCAAATCCCCTTCCATTCGCAGGGAATGTACTGTGGTTTCTCCCACTTACCTGCCTGGCACAATCTCCTCACTATCTAATTCTTTCTGGGATTATATGCCACCTTGTCAGTGGAGGTGCCCTCCACTCCACCAGTTTTTACAGGTCCCCGTGCTCTGTGCTCCTATATGCTGACATAACCTAGCACTTAAATTATATCTTGTATTTATTTCCTTCACTCCCCTTACGGACAGGAGCTATGCCTCTTTCACATTTGATTCCCACAGTAATGAGTACATTGCATTCAATATTATGTGACAACAAACAAACATTTAACCACACGTTTAAATAATTATTCTAATATTGGCTACCTGCTTACATTTCTTTTTTAAAAAATTTGGCACAAAGTTATCACTAATCTCCATCTTACCCATCTCCCTTCCCTTGACCTCTTCAGTAGGTTTAGAGAGCTGAGTACAACTTTCAGTCACAGTTCAATGTGGGTCACACACTGGCCACATAGCCCAGAGCCATTTCATAGGATTGGTGCATCCTCACACATCAGTTTCCAGTCAAGTGCCGTAGAGAGAACTGAAGGTTGTGTGACATGTACAGACATCCACGGTCATCTAGAACCAGCAGCACTTCATCATTATTAGTGAATAAGTTGTGACTTGTTTTTCTTCCTACGTGTATCATGGCTTACCCTATTAACTAAAGGAAAAAAAAAATAAAACCCAACAACAGAATAAAATGTTCAAATGAGACTTTACCCTAAAAGTTGAAATGGCAAATAAGAGTTTAAATTGTTGACCTACATTAACTTTCATGTATATAATTATGTATAGTTTTTAGTAATTCAGAAACTAGGTGTTGATTTTTGCATCTCAGTGAAGTTTCAGGCCAACAATTGTGGGTTTAACCAAAGGGGTTCAAGAATGAATATATGATACGATAATATGCCAAAATGAATTAAGGATTGAATTTTCTTCTATTATCACCAGTGTGGACAACTGAGAATCAAAAGTGCATATAACATCACCTATAATCTAAAAAGACATTGCTATGTTAAGATTCCCCTTGCTGACAGTGTTAAATTTGTGAACAAAGTACAAGGTTGAGTAACAATAAAATACACATACAAATACAAGAATGGAAATCCTTAGTAGATAGAACATGTGATTGATGTTTCTGAGAAGAAAAAAAGTGACTTCCTTATATGCATATTTTTTCTTAAGTATATAAATTAGTGGCTCAGTACACTCATAAGAAGCTTAAGGAGAATTATGAATTATAGAAGGGAATGCTCTTATAAAATAAGCTCACAGTCATTCTTCTGAAAAATAAAACTCACAATTCCAATAGGTAAAATTGACATACATTTGCAGATACTAAGCATTTGGTTTTCTAAGAAAAAATTACTTTAAATTAGGCACAGAGGAGTTTCACATGACACCAATAAGATATTTACTGTATAAATTGCACCACTAGACAAATACGGCTACAAGAATTCATTTGAATAAGCACACAGCCATCAAAGTATCTCACACATTCATTATAATTCACTCTTTCACACTAGTTTATATACACTGAGTAAGTCATTAAATATTGCACTTATTGGCCCATGAACCCTCAATTCTGAGGTTTTGAAAAATAGAAAAAAAATCTATTTTTAGAACATATTTCATGCAACATTTAAGACATTTCAGTTCTACAAACACCATTAAATAGTTGTACATTTGGACAGTCCAACTGTATCACGTCACATCTGACATTAACAATATATTAACAGGAATTACAGGACAGTTTTCATCCAGCACACCTCCTACGGATGATGAGATCATGTGTGGTAAGTCATCATAGTGGCACAGCAGACATCCCCAGACTTCACTTTGACAAAGACTATGGAACCAAAAGTCAGATGGAGGTCATGCTCACTTCCCTGAAAGCCCAGCTGTCTGTGTGTCTCACACATCACCTGTATCTGTAAGAACAGCATTCATGAAACTAAGCAATTCTTAGCTCCAAACAACACGGCATGGAAACATTCTATTAAGTGACAAAGCCACAGCCAACTCTCAGTTGTCCACAATGAAGGGAAATATGAACACAGGAAAAAGAAATACACTGGTAACTCCCAACTCCAACAATAGTAGCTGAAAGGCGAGAAATGGTGAAACTTGAGTCTCGTTTCCTATTCTTGGTCTTGTCATTCTATGAGGATAGTGCTTTCAAAATGAAATGGTTAAAAAAATCATGAAGTAGGAAAGAAAAACACAAAGAGAAAGTTCAGTTTGTCCACTCACTAGATAATCTGATCTTAACACTCGACCTCTGTGTGAGGTTTTGAAACTATTCATTTCTGCTGTCTAGAATGCTTGGAGAATGCATTTTCTCTCCACCCTCTCTGTTTAATAGGGATTCAATACATGTACAGACCCAGACTAATCAAATAAGTGTGAAGAATCTATTTCATGGCCCTTTCGAAACAAGATGTGAGTTCCAGTTGGCACATAGCAAATGCTCCCTTTTTCTTAGCACTGAGAAAGCACTATAGATGGAATTTTCCCTTTACTAAGAAAGATATAATTGGTTGCAAGTGTGTGCTGGGAGTTTCAGGACTGTGCGGCCCAAGAGTGAATATTTCCATCTACCAAAGAGAAATACGGTTCGACTAGAGTGTTGAGCGTATTTATGCAGGTTTTAAAAATACATTTATGAAATACCAACAGCAATAGTTAGATACATTTTCAATAAATCTCTTCAACCTGTTTGTGTCCCCTTAAGGGATACTGTATTTCTAGAACCTACAGCCTTTAAGGGGTAAAGACATTTTTTGTGGGGTTGGTTTGGTCATTAATATGATCTTTTATCCAATTTGTTCCACTGCATTCAGCACATACCATAGCTATATGTCCATAAATAACTTTGGTCAAAAACTCATGTAAAATATGAAGCAATCCAAAAAGCTGGCCCTAATATTGAAAGGTTTAGCGCATCAACAAGATGTCAGCATTTTATTGGCAAACTACTCAAGCGCAGGTAGTGTTTACAAATAGGCAGAGGTGAGTGGAGTTAGAGAGGCTGCATTTATCAGAGAGTGGTTATCAAGGCCACATGGGCCTAGGAATACACACCCAGGAAGAGAGTTACAGAGACCCTTGTATGAGCTGTTATTTGCAGAGGAAGGGTTCATCAGACAGATAGGCTAGCTCCCATGTATGCTGCACCAAAAACATCGGATTGAGCATTCCAACAGTGCTGTGAAGATGATCAACAGACTAACTTGTTGGTCTAAGAGTTTCAGTCATGACTTTAACACTGATGTCATAGTTTTTAACATGCAGCTGCTATTTCAGCTTGGTAGTTTGGGCACATTTTTAATAGATACACAAATACTACACAGTTAACTAAAAGACTGTAGGAAAACCTCAACCATGCACTAAGATACATGTTGGATAAAACACATCACAATGAACCACTGATTATGAATTGTGAAACTCCAAAATTGATGTTGCTTCATGGAAATTCAGAAGTTAGTAATAGAATGCATTTTGCTTTTTCAAAAGAAGACCATTGTATACCTGAAAGTCTATCAGCAAAGTTGTTAAAATTGGAAGTTTAAACTGGTTCATAAAAATGACTAATGTGCTAAATAAACAAAAGACCTCTTATTAATCTGGGTAAGAATTAAGGGAAATATACATTTGCTTATTGAGTGTAGTGATATCTTCCATATGTAATTTGAGTTGTAATTTTGTTGAATTTATATTTCACATTTATCATCACAATGCTGTAGCTTTACACAAATGGAGGCATCATCATAGCCCCTTTTCCAAATAAAAATCTTAGTACTTTTTTTTTAACCAGGTAGCAAAAGGATACTGAGTTTAAAGTGACCCAAAGGGGGAACTATGTGAACCTCTTGCTTCACAGTCATGAGAAGTTCATGATGGCAGTAGAAGCTGTTCAGTGGGGGTGACAACAACGAATTGTTTTGAAGTAATTCTTCAGAGTTTGTAGATGTGAAGCCAATGGTTAAAACATTGTCTTAGAACTTAACAACACCTCATGCATTCATGTTTCCAAAACCTGAAATGTTGATTCACTCCACAGATGGCTATTTAGATGAAACAATTTTCAATCCAATTTCTCAGGTGCATTAGGAAAGGGAAGGGAACCAAAGTTCTTGGAAGCATCTCCGTTAAGCAGTCAAGGTTTATTCAGAAACCTGTTTTGAGAAGTGGGGGGTGGCCAGATGATGAATAGCAGGGGAATAGTAAAATCATACTTGAATCTCTAATTTAATTCCATCAAAGATGACGAGAGATGATGTCCAGGATTTATAAACGAACACATACTTTTTAAATGTGTCTTGTTCTTTAAGTAAAAACTTAGGTCATTGGTAAAACACGACCTGCAGACATTTAGGTTGTTGGCAGATGGAGGAATAGTGTGTATGTGTGTACATATTCTAGTGGCCAAAAGGCTGGAAAACCTTGGGCTAAAGTGCTATAATTGTAAATAATTCAACTCAATGCCAATAAAAGCTCACTTAACCCTGGGCTGGTTTCTCTATTTTCCAAATTTTTATTTTAAAGATAAGATATCTTGATGCAATTAGGAATGAAGAATATTCTCTTTCATATGCTCTGCATCTGGAACACAGGTGCTTTCTTTTGAACTCCCCAATAACTGTCTCTGGAAACTTCTCATTGAGTTATTTGGAATGAAATTCACAGCAGAGTGGGAGCTTCAGAACTGAGAATCAATTAGGAAGGCTTTACTTCCATGGGGTTTGAAAAGAGAAAAGTATTGAGTGCTCCTTGGTAATGATGGCCGGGCCACTATTTCATCACTCTTTCTGACGGGGACACAGAGAGAGGTACAACTTTAGGATGTCTGACATTGCAAGTGGGCATTTGGGTTTGGTCTCCCGGTCCAAGGGCCAGTTAATTCTAATAGCAAATCAGTTCTTTGGGGAAGGAGTTTTCAGGTTGGCAAAACTTGGCTCTTTCCCTTTTTCACCCTTCGTCATTTTGTTTTCCACATTAAAACAATACACATATTAAGGTCCATCTGAAGTATCTTATCTAGGGCTTTTACATGTGAGTTTTGTATGAGTGGGACAGGGGCTGTGAGGGAGGATGAGAAAGGTTTCCTGTTTTTACTATTTCACAGTAGACGGTAAAAGTAAACTTAACAGCTGTATCATTTAATATGGCCGCATTCTGGCCAAGTTATAGAAACATGATAATGTCATGCTAACAGACTACCACAGCAGATCAATCTCTTCTTTATGCCCCTAGTTTATTTTTTCCTTCGTTTTAATTTCTGTGGTTGTGAATGTGATTGCCCTATTAAAATCTAATAAAACATAAATTTTTCTTGTCGTTATAAGTTAAGCTTGTCTTGCAGGGAGTCAAAGTAGAAATTCACTGCCAATTAGTGAATCTGAAACTAAGAAGATGAGAAATAACATGAATATGTTTAAAACAACACAAATGCTTTTTACCATAATTTTCATCTTTTATGTCGCTAATACTGTGTGTGGGCTATTTCCCTGACTTGTGGGCATTATTTCTCCAGAGATATATTTAGATATGTGCATGTTTTTCTATCAAAATATTTGCTTAATAACCTTGTAACCTATATTTTATGAAAAGCATCTCTAGTTTTGAAAAGAAAGGAAAACATCTAATACAATGGCCAAGAAAAAAAAGGAAGTCTACCTAATGGAATTGTCCTCACAAATTTGCCTAACATTGCCTGCTGTCTTCCTAAAATCCTAGCTATAAATAATGTTAGATATTGACATAGACGCTGAGTCTCCCACGGGTGCTCTACAAAGGTCGCGGAAATTGTTGTTTGGTTGCTATTTATACATGGTCTTCAGAAAATCTAGGATAAAAATCTGGATGCTCAAATATTCCCCTTGTTCTCTCAAACTGGTAAGAATCAGAAATGCTTCTGTAACTCTCAGCTCTGAAGGTGTCTCTGTTTAATGTAAACATATTTAAAAACTTACATAGCAGATATGTCTTAGAACTATAAATATCTGATTGGAAAAAATTTTATATGAAAATCACCTTCCAATTGGGACCCATTGAAATATTACTCAGCAGATTTTAAGTAGGTAGAAGAACATAGTTGAGTTTCTAGCAGAAGGCAATGTTTGGGTCAGCAAATCAACATCCTCCAGGAATAGGATCTCCAATAAGCTTCAACCTAATGCCTATTTCCAAAGTTGATGACATTTTCAGAAAGCGATGGTGGTGGCAGCAGCAGTGTGGTGGCAGTGTGTGTGCTATGGGGATGGAGGGAATCACTAACGAAATTGGGGAATTCAGGCCTTGGAATTTTACAGCCAGCATAACTGGCTTTCATTCAGTAGACATCTGTCTGTTCGGTCCTCTAAAATATTCAGAAAGTTGGGTAGATTCATTGGAAAGTGCAGACCTGGGTAAGATATTTGCTTATTTAACACGTAAACTAAAATTATTGTTTAAATCTAGTTTCAGTCAGGTCAATGTTAAATGACTTAAGGAAACTTGTAAGGGCATTAAAAACAATATTTCAATTTCTTTAAAGTGAGTGGTTTCCTTGGTTGTCAATAAGAGTCGAAAATAGATACATTTCTTAACAGTGAACTACGACAACGTCCCTAACCAAGAGCAAACACTCCATTTGATTTCAGTTAAGAGGAAAACAAATGTCTCCTGACATCCCCTCCACCCTCACACACAAACACACAAGAGCAATTCCTTAGTCATCATCCCTACAAATAAATAGCATAATCTGAATCTCTGGCACACAAGTCAATTGCCATATTATTGGTTGAGATCTCAGCTGTAACGTAACTGAGAAAAAATTTGAAAAAAAAAAAAAAAGCCTTTAAGACAAATAAAAAACAAGTCACATGCAAGTACCAGATGTTTATAGGTGGATAGTCCTTACATATTTAAGATCACATATTTGCCACATAATAGAGTAAATCTTCCAAGATTTGAATGCATGTACGGGCCACTGACATCAAAGACTTCCTTCAAATAATGATTAGGCAGTATAAATGAAGGCTAATAGACCATTTCTAAATGCTGTTTCTTGGCAACCAGAGACCCCTGGAGCTGCCCGTGTGTGTGTGTGTGTGTGTGTGTGTGTGTGTGTGTGTGTAGACATTAACAGCCACAGTTGGGCTGTGGTGGAGGAGGGGTTTCTTTGAGTCTTGTGCTCTGCTTTGCGGCAGTGATGGCTGGGTCGGTCTCCAAACTTTCTGACATTTTGTCACAGATGATATCCACAAGGCGCTCAAATGTTTGCTTGACATTAATATTATCCTTGGCACTTGTTTCGAAAAACTCAAACCCTGGAGGAAACACACAGAAACACAGTTTGATCATTTTATATTTCTGAAATTAATTAATTGGAAATTGATTATGGTGTGAATGGTAACGAAGTGGTGATGGCTCAGTCACGAGTGGTGGGTTTGGTTTGGTTAAGAGATCACAGGTGGGTTTGAGGAACCACATGAGCAACTGCTACCATCTTGCTACCCATTGACCATGAACAAAATAGCTGTGAAAGTGGAATCAGTGATACACATTTCATTTTTCGCTACAGATTCATTTATGCTATTAACATAACTGAACATATTTTAAAATATTATTCCTTTGCAAAATGTGGTAATGACAACATTAAGAATCTTTAATGCTGACCCTATCTTTGCTGTTGCTTCCTCCCATAACAAACCTGTCATGTAACCACATGCAATCATTTCTAAAACTTGCATTATTTGGCATTTATTTCTTTTCCCATTGTCACATTCTATCAAAGTTGCTTTCATTTTTCGTTATCTTGAGGCTTAGAAGACATTACATGTATATTCTTTGGAAAATAAGACTGTCATGTTATAATATAATCCAGCTCCAACATTTTCTGTATGTAGCTAGCAGTCCAGTGATGGTTCCGAAGATGGCTTCTGGTAAATTTTCAGTATCTATTAGGACACAAGGTGGCATTAAAGAGTCAAAGGTGTTACGCTGAGCCTGATTCAGTCTCCTTTAGGATATTTTTGATTGGCGTTAGTGTAATAGTCCTTTGGGCTTTTGTATACCACTGAGACTATCTACTGGGTGCTGATTTTTCCATAGCTTCTGCTATCTACCAGTAGTACTGATTTTAAACCGATAACTTGTTATATTTCAAATGAGCAGCCAAAATTGCAAGGGACGGTCTCACAAGTTTCCTGTCGTGTCACTGTACTTGCATAGAAGCAACCTCAGTCTGCTGCTGTACACACAATCTCATCGCACTATTGTTTGCTTTCACATTCCACTGGCAGAGCGTGCCATCAGTTGCCATGACAACTTCCCCAACAGGCCAGCCAGAGATTGCTCTAGTCCACTCAGGGGATGTTGATTTAAGATGTTTTGGGCTGAACGCAGAAAGGCTTTTCTAATTCATTCTGAATTTTGCACCCTATAAATCTGTCTGGTTACATCTGGTCCTATCTCAGAGGAGACAGATGGATTCAAAATGATTAAATCAGGCAATTTCATCTCAAGTTTTGGGGCCAAAGGAGAATAGACTAACACTTTGCATCCATGTCATAATCCCTCACATAACCTAGAAATAATTACTGTAGTTTCCTAAAGAGTATTGAAGTTTAGGCAGCAAAAATCAGATCTCATGAGTCAAAAAATTTTTTAATTATTATACTGTTTGATCAGATGACTAAATGTGAGTTAGAATTTTGCTAACTATTCTGTTGTTAAAACCAAAGTGAATAATTACCAGATTTCACTGAAGAAAACGTCATTAGAACCATGCTCTATAAAATAGATGTGGCTATTTTGAACTGTCTTTGGTTTATATATTTCCTTTGTTTTGTGTCTCTGGACAATGATTATGTAGTTCTCTCACAGTCTGTGTTTCTTTATCTACAGATAAGGCAATCTGACATCAACAGAGCTCTGTTTTTACTGTTTATATAAGGGCTAGAATCCTCACCTTCCAACAACTGGATCCAGGTTTGGAGGAGGGCAAGTATGTAACTAAGTAGTGAAATTGTTGCTTAAATGTCATAACTACTGTGTTTGCATATTTCTGGGAATTTTCTTTGTATTAATGGGAGGATGCTTCATGTCATAAGACATTAAGAAACCACCGAAGAAATCAAGAACCCTAGATGAAACTGGAGAAAAATAACTCCAGAATTTGGTACCAAGGTATTATTTACAGGTTTACTTCTCTCATGTCTTTTCCCAACCTTATATATTAGCATGTTTGGAAAGGCACTAAACTTGAAAGTTATCAGAAAAGATTTAGCCATTGTTAAAAGGCAGTAATTTACAGAAGCATTTGTCAAATGTGGCTCCTTTAATTGGGGGATTAAGTCATCATATAATATTGGCATAGAACTTGAAATGACCCTTGATTACAAAACCCAGAATATCTTCTGCTTCTGTACCTTAATCTAAAACTCAAATACTCACAATATGTTGTTCCAGAAAAAGAATATCATATTATAATAGCTCCATTCTTCCAGCTGGGCTGGGCAGGAGACCCTAATATAGTAAGAAGGATAGATTATCATTCAAAATATATTGATTTACTAGCTAGATCATGAGTGAGTCCCATTTGTAATCTACTTGTCTTATTTATGGCATTTGCCTTACTTATCTTACAAGGTTATGATGAGGCTCAAATAAGAAAATGTGTGTAAAAGCACCAAACAAATTGGCAAGTGCTACAGTAATAGTAATAAAAAACTACCATTTATTGAGAGCTTGTTATTGGTGCCATTTAAAGCACTTTGAGCTTTTTAACTCATTGTATCCATGAGTAGGTGCTATTATTTTCTTCAATTTATCGATAATGAAATGAAAGCATAAAACAGCTGAGTAATTTGTTCAACCATTCCTAGCTGGGCTGGTAAATGGCAGAACCAGAATGTGAATGACTAAACTGGAGAGGAGACTCTTTTGCTTCTCCAGTTTCCCTGAGGAAGGGAGCTACTATTTTGTTCTAGGTAACTTGTAAGTTCCATATTCCTAGTAATCACAGTATATACCATCAGCTTTTATCAGGTTAACTAATTGGAAAAGTGGTTGCTAAGATTTAACACTGTTGATAAACCTAATGAAATCACCTTTTTCATGATTCCAAAAATTTTCTGAGATTTTGGGCTGCTTAAGGCTAAGATGGCCATGATGACAGCGGTACCTCTACACAGATTTACAGATTTATAGACATAAAAGGTTCTAAATATTCCACTGATTATTACTGACGCTGGCCTGAATTTCCTTAAAATGAGATATTCAAAAGCAAAATTACAATCATTTGTATTTTATCATTTAGTTGTTTAGATTCAGGAAAAAATGAAAGTTTACTGTGCAGTATATAAGTCTCTATCCAGGTGAATCAGTGTCTTCAAACACTTGTGTGTGTGATTCACACTTAAAAATGCCATGGGTATTTGAAGATCATAACCACACATCCAACCACCATCACCTTTATTCATCTGCTCACTCATGAAACTTTGTAGCTTCTATTTCCTAATATCTCAGTGTATCAACTTCAGCCACAGCAACATAAGCTTGCTCTCAGAAATCTTTAGCCTCCACACACATTAATATTAGTGGGAAGCCAACAAGCTAGCAAATGGCGCTTTAGAAACAGTCTTCCTTATAAAACCTGGAAGATTGCTTCCAATTTACTATGTAGCAAAGTGCAGTTCAGCAAGATCAAATAAGTAGCCCAAGGTCACACAGCAAGCCAACTGTCAAACTGGACGAAGATCTCCTAATAAAAAGATTACTGATTTAGCTTCCAGTTTTGGACATCTGTCCCTCACAATCACCTGCTATTAATACTTTTGGCACACATTTTCAACAACCAATCAGTGAATACTTTGGATAAACCCTGGAAGCTCTGAGCTTGCTCTCATTTCCTCCTTATAACCTTTCTGATTTCTGTCTGGTGGAGGCAGCATTGCTCCTAAGTTGAATGAACATTGTGCTGTGGTCTAGCACATCTCTATTTTAGGTTTCCTCATGCTTGATCCTGAAAGGATAACCCTTCCCTTTCTAAAAGTCATTCCAGGCGCAGTGAGACACTGCTCTATATATGACTTCTTGCTTTGGCTTCTCTTGGTGTCATGAAGTAGAGTCATGGAAAGATTTTTAGAACAATATGTAAAGAAAGAAGGGGAGAACCAAAAGCTAACTGTATGCCCCTTTTTGATGTATAGATCAAAGATGCAGCAGAGAGAGGGTGCAAACGAGATTTCACTAAAGGGACCAAGAGGAATGCTCCTGGATTGTAACCTCATAGGACTGGTGCCCTACCCGCATAGGAATCACCCAAAATGCTTGAAACTTTCCAAACTCCAGCCAAGACACTGTGAACTGGAATCAGTGATGGGGTAACAGTTCTTCAGAACACACATCTTAATAGGCTGCTTAGGTTTCTTAGCACACGAAAGGGTAAGATTCACTTTCCTTGGTGCACTTGTGTTCACAGCAGCATAATTGAAAATAGACAAAAAAGAAATAGGTGACCATAGACCCATGAATGGATAAACAAATGTGATATACACAAGCAGTGGCAGTTTCTTAACTGTAAAAAAAAAAAAAGAGAAAATTTTGATTCATGTTACTATATGGATATTTCAGGATACTAAACTAAGTGAAATAAACTAATATCCAAAAGAAACATACTATATTGTTCTACATATAGGAAGTACTTAGAGTAGTTCAATTCACAGAGGCATAACGTAGAATGGAGGTTGCCATAGACTAGGGGAAGAGGCAATGGGGAATTCATAGGTACAGTTTCAGTTTCACAAGTGAAGAGTTCAATAAGTTGGTTACACAAAAACGTGAGTGTGCTTGACACTACAGAACTATATACCTAAAAGTGAATAAGGAGACTTTTATGCTATGTATATTTAAATACAATTAAAAGTATTCACTATCTTCATACATTACTGGAAAAAAATAAACCTTGGAAAACAGTCTGGCAGTTTCTCAAACTGACCCACCACTTCCTTCATAAATAAACCCCCAAGACAAATGAGCACATAAGTTTACTTAAAACAGTGTATGCAAATGTTTATAGCGACATTCATTGTAATAGATAAAATGTCAAAATAGCTCATATGTTCATCATCTGATGGATGGAGAGATAAAATGTGGCCTATCCATATGGTGGGATAGTATTCACCCATAAAAAGTAATGAAGTACTGATACTTTCTGCAACATGAAAAGAGAATATGCTAAGTAAAAGAAGCCAGGTATAAAGGACCATACGTTATGTGATTCATTTTATATGAAATGTTTAGAATAGATATATCTATGGAAACAGGAACTGGGTAAGTGGTTATGTAGGGGGAAGTTAGAGAAAGAGGGGAAAAAGGAATAAATGCTAATGGGAGTTCTTTTCTGGGGTGATAAAAATCTTTCATAATTGATTTTGATGAAACTTCATAGCTCTGTGACTATGCTGAAATAATTGAATTATACACTTTATATGGGAGACCTGCGTAGTATATGAATTATATCACAATAAGGATCTTAGGTATTTTGAAAAAAGAGTCACTGTCCTATATAAATGAGAATGTGTGCAGTCCTTAGACAACTCTCCAGAAGGAAAACCCAGTGCTCCTTTGGGGAAACCACTCCAGCAACTGGTAGAGTACTGCATTAGAAACATCTCCCACTCTTGATACAAACCTTCCCTAGAGATGCTTACATTCAACTCTTTTTCTCTGGCCTCATTGCAGATGAAAGAGAAGCTGCTTTATGTTGGAGGGCGTTTTGAGAACTTGGTGCATGAATCCCACAGCACAGGTCTGGGTTGGTGGCATCATGCTCTACTTTGCTCTTTGAGTAGAGAAACCTTCAGAAAAGTTGGTAGCTTTTCACACCGACCCCAGCGGTAATAAGTGGGCTAGTAGGACAACAGCATGCTACTCGCTGAGATAGCAGACTCCCAGTCTACTATAACGACACAGCATCTCACAGAGACTCCCTTCCACTTGTGATTGCACTGTGTTAACATTAATAATTACATTCATCATTTAACCATTCCTTATTCTAGTGCATTAGCTAAGGCAATCTCATAGGTAATACTTACTGCAGTCCCACATGTCAATAACTATACCATATTGTGAAATGTCATTTGTTTTCATAAGATATGCTGCAGATAGTTTGCTCTTTTTTCATCCTAGGAAACTCATGAACACCAGATGGGGCTCTATGATCTTTTAAGCTTCACTTTGAAAGAAAAACTGCAATTGCTATTTTTTTTTCTGGAACATAGTTACTAATATGATAGTGTAAATCATTTTCATCCCTAGTTGTTAAAAGTCTATATTTTTCAGTTTTTATTGTTAAGCTTCCGAATAGGATCTTCTATTTCCAATGCCATGAATTCCCTTTCCTGTGGAATGGGATAAACCAGAGCTGCGAGGGAAGGTCATTCTGCTACCGAGTGGGTGACAGTAAGGCCAGAAGTAAGGCTTGCTGAGCAGAAGGACAAGCTGTTATAGCAGGTTATCCCATATGGGGCCCTGGCCTGGACACAGACTTCAGTAGGAGGAGTGGGTAAAGATTTTGACCCATTTTCCTGAAGAAGGGCCAAAGAAAGTGGACCAAAGCCTGAGAGAAGCAAGAACAGGAGCTGAGTCAAAGGTTAGTGTTAAAAAAAAAATCACCATTTATGACAATAAATTCTTGTCTTGAACAAGGCATGACCAGATGGTTGGACTCTAAAACTATTCAAGGAGAATTCAATGGCTCTGATGGTTCCTGCCTCATGTAGAGAAGATTTCCTTCCTGCTTTTCCCCTTCCAGACATAAGGCCCTTCCAGACATAAGGCAAATTCCCTTTATATCTGGGAAAAGCACTCAGGAGGAAAGAGCTGTCTGAGTTTGCTGTTGTCAGGGCTGTGCACTATGAGTCATCTTTCTTGGCTTAATAAAATTTGAGTTTCACAGCCTAACATTCACTTCCCACCTTCATGGGACTTCTCATTCACACAGACCTGAGACCTTCTCTCTCCATTTCAGCCAACCGTGTCCTCTTCCCATCTGGTCGAGGCCCTCAACAGAATTCCCGCTGCATCTCTTCCCACAGGAATCTTGCTTTGAAGCAGTCCTCTCCCCATTCCAACGTAATCCTCAAGATAGAGTTTGCTGTGTGTGACAGCAGGCCCTCAAACTGCCGAAAATTTAATCTCAGGCCAACCTTTTAAAAAATTCAGGAATTTCCCCCCAAACATATTCAGTTTCTGGCATATCTTTAAATCTAGGAATCTTCAATCCACTAAGCCTGTGAGTGCATGTCGTGTAGCCAGCATACTTCAAATAGCAATCTCTCTCCAGCTGACCACAATACCAAACTCTCACAAGTTAAAAGAGGAAAAGTTTCCTTTAGTTCATTGTTCGGGTAGGTTTTGGTCCATAATCAGCTGGTTCCAAGGCAGGGCAGCATGGCAGAGGGGGATGGCACAGGAAAAACAGTTCATGGCATTGCAGGCAGGAAGCAGTGAGACCTCTTTCTTCTTTGCATGTTTAATCCATCCAGGATACAAGTCACCCACACCCAGGGTGGTAATTTCCTCTTCAGTAAATCCATCATCCATACCTAGGACCATGCTAAACCAATCAGTGGGCTGACTCAATTTCATACACCATGTTCCAGTCACTCCCAAGAGCATCACTAATGAGTGCACGAGGCTTTGGGGTGAACTAGATATAAGCCATAACATCATGAAACACACATTTCAGTTGCCAGTTGTCTTTCTACTTGAGTGTGCGTTTCTTGGCATCCATGTTTTTATTGACAGTGGGGAAATGAAAGCTACACAGAGAAGGGCTTCTTGCTTCAAGAGAAAGAAAGCATTCCATTAATTTCATGAAAATTTTTTTCGATGTATTCAATCCGCAAGCAAATTGTGTTTGAATCTTATACCTGGCTGCTTTACTCAGTTAATTGTTTATAACACTTGCCTGTCTCCTGTAGATATTTGAGTTTGAAAACTTTCGGATCTAGCTGAGTTCCTTTCTGGATATAAGGTCTTCCCTGATGATTCTAGATCACACTGGGAGTTACCTGTTTCCTGTCAATTTTTTTTTAAATCATAAGTTTGGAACTTGGTTGCTATTTTGTGTTAGGTATACATCTTCTATAACATTAAATATAACCTTTAAGCCATTTTAAAAGTGTATAGTTAAGTGTTTTTAAGTAAATTCACAATGTTGTTCCACCATTACCATTAATATAATTTCAGAAGTTCATCACCCCCCACAATAAACTCTGTATTGTTAAGCAGCGACACCCCATTTCCTGCCCATCCCTCATACCAGGTGCATTTTGTTCTGTAGGTAGATTGCACATCTCATATGGTGTTCTCCATATCCTTTGAAATATCTAGCAGTTTCCTGAACAACAAGGTGCTCAGTAGATGTTGCCTAATTAAAAGACTGATTTCTCTTAATTGGTGGGGAGAGCACAATAGGGTGGTGTATGTGTGTATGAAGAAATGAAAGAGAATCACTTTTTTCCTTTGTTCATACTTATAAAGTAACTAAACCCATGAGCAATTTTGTCAGCCACATTATTTCTGGATGGAATTTACTAAGCATGGAATTCCCCATAATAGTATTTTGGTTTTGCCTGTGGGAAATTTATGATATAAAACAAATTAAACCAGTTCTATTCACTCATGAAGAAAGTCACATTTCTGAAAAATCTGAAGAAGTTCAGGTTGTTACAGTTCAATTCCTGAACCACTCTGAAAGTGTTGAGAAGTCAGCTTCTGTCAGACTGATTTTATTTTTTTATTTTTATTTTTTTTGGTGCTGGGGCTCGAACTCATGACCTTGTGCTTCCCAGGCAGGTGCTTATGCCACTGAGCTAAATCCCCAGTCCCTCTGTTAGACTGATTTTAATAAAGAGATAAGAATCATTTATGAATGCCAGAGGGGCTATTTATAAGTAAATACATGCAAAATATTTCTTAAAGAGTTTGCACTTTTAAATTTCTTAAATATTTCCTTTGTAACTGCAGATATTTCAATAGGTTTTCAATGGTAAAGGAGTCAATTTCCAGTTCAACCTATTTATGAATTATCGACAAAAGCATCAATCATTTTATTTGTACAGGGTTGTTCATGTACACTAGCATTTAAATGCATTATCAGTTAGCCAGTTATTTTTTGTTCTGAAGTGTTGCATATGAAATAGAACATGTACTGTAATAAACTGTTAAGTGGCAGAGCTCAAAGTAATGGTATTTCAATGTAACATCCAAGGATGGGGGATCTTAAGTATAACAACACTTGCTAAACACACTGTTCTGCCTCTGGTCAAGGTCAGGAAGGTTCACTAGATATTTATTGAAGCGGCCAGGAGGAAAGACATGGAGTCGTTGGAATGTCTGACATGCCTTTTCCATGTCAGCAGTGTGGGGAGTAATGTTGAAAAATCCTCCTGCTTTATATACAACATGACAGAAAGCTGGTAAGTTATATAACCCAGACTACTGTTTACATATTCACCCCATAGGCATGGGCTGTATAACATACGCTGACTTAATAGCAAGTGCAAGGCCCAGGTGAAAAGTCTGACTTCAGCCATCTTGGGTACCCTGACCACACACACACACTATTGTATGTGCAGATCCGGTACTATACTATGTATTTTGTATTTACTTCCTAGCTGTGGAATTAGCTCCATGAAGGTGAGAAAAGTGTTGGAGTCACACATGTGATAAACTGGAACAAGAAATGAAGTCTGACTCTTCAGTCCACATGGTAACCTATGCAAATTCCCAGTGTCTTCTTTCATGTATCCTGTCTCCACATGTTCTGTGCCCCACCTGTCATCATGGAATAATAACTGTCGGCTTCACAAGAATGTTCATGGGGACATTTTTTTCATTCCAAGTAATATGCAGAGTATTCATGTTTGCTAATTCTCAACATCAGGACATTCCTAAATCTAACTCCTTTCCCAAGTAACACAGCTTATCTCCTTCTTGTCTAGAGGAGACACAGAAATTTATATAAAGCTTTCCATAAATGATTTTTTTCATATGGGGGTAAATTCTGAAAGCTGCAATGAAGTCATCCTTTCTCTTGATAAAGCTTGTATTTGGAAAAGGAACTCTCTTTCTAAAAGCAGCTGATTTGTTCACTGAACACTCAAAACTGAGAATCAGATGATGAATCTTAGTCTTAAAAGCTCTTTCTTTCAGTGGCCACTTCTTGGTCAAATAAAGCCACTCCAGGTGAATGCCAGTTAACATCAAAGGTAAAAGAGAAATAGAACAGGGCATAGGATCCTGACTTAGTGGGAAAATCTGATGGCTTTCATGAATGAGACATCATGTGATGTGGAGGAGGGCTGTCGGAATCTGGGATTGAGACTAGAAGTCATCTGCTGAGAATAAAGTTACTGAGCAAGTGTCACAAAGTGTATGTGAGCAAGCACCTGCAGAAGTAACTTGCACCAAGATAAGATAAACAAATAACTTTGTGGCAAGAATGAGACATTTCCCAAAACCTGGAAAGGAACTAGGGTGCATCCTAAATTTATAATATTGAGAGAATGAAAAATTTCCAAGGTGAGGTCATGAAAAAAATGGAGTTGGTCTGCATGGAGGGAAGTAAGAGGAGAGTCAAGGATTGAGAGTAGTCAGTGCCCAGTGTAGTCCAGGGGAGGAGGTGCCTGTCCTAGGCTGTGTGGGAATGCAGGGCTGCCTGGGCACTGCACCACAGTAAGGAAGCACTGTCCTCACTCAAGGGTGTTCTCATGATGTACAGGCCTGGCACACAGTGAGCACTCAATACAACAAGGGAACATGCGAACATCACTGGCATCCTCTTCTATCCAGAGCCATAGGGAAACCTTATGAAACTGTCTTTCAAGAATACTTTTTTCTATTGATAAAAGGATGCACTGATTATTTGACAGGAATACATACAATCTTTGAATTACAATGATTTGACTTACAGGTTCTTAATTTTTCACTTTCATACAGTACTTAATAAATTACATGAGATACACACTATTATAAGGTAGCCTTTGTGTTAGATCACTAGATGTAAGCTAATGTGTGCTGATATATTTAAGGTAGGGTAAGATAATCTATGATGTTTGGTAGGTTGGGTGTGTTAAATGCACTTCCAATTTAACAGTATTTTCAACTCAGGATAGGTTTACTGGGGCATAATGTCATGGTAAATCAAAGAGTATCTATTAGCAGCTCTGCATTTTAACTCATCAGGGCAAATACTAAAAGGTATTTTAAATTGGAAATCAGTCCCTTGAAAATTTTGTCAGTGTGTTTTGTTTTCCACTGTGCCTAATCATTGCGAATTTACCATAAGAGAAGAAAATAACACTGGCCAGTGTGCAAAGCTGATGAACAGGTCTGGACCTCTGCCAACTGCTTCCACAGTCTATTTTTCACAATGCAGTATAAACAAACAGCCCTCAAATTCAATGCTTTCAATCCTTAACACTTAGCAAATTAAATTCTAGATGTTGCATTTTTGCAATGTTTGGGATCAAAATGATATAGTTTATATTTCTTATATCTGACATGAATTTTTGGTAAGATTGATATTAGTACTTTTGTGTTAAGAACCAAATAAAAAAGTGAAGCTAGCAGGTTCTGCATATCTTTGTTACACAGACCTGGATTAATTTTTAAACACCTCACAAAATGGGTCTGTAAGTTTGTATGCATTGAAACAGGACAGAACTTGGAAGGTCATCCTAAGACAATAAGCAGTGGTGGGATTTTGAGCCAAATTCAAGAAAAATGAGGAATGGCCAATTTTGTGAGACAGGACAGGAGGTAAATAAATATGAAGTTGTTTACAGGATAAGCCCTGAAATACAAATGACAGAAGGATAATGGGAGTCCGGAAGCTCTTTAGCCACAGATTTTGTGTATGGGTGGCCCTTACAGCAGCTGGACTCATGGGCATAGGGTAGCCCAGGAGTCAAGTATTGGCAGAGATCTTCATTAGTGAGTATGTAGTACAGGAAAGACCACACAGATGAATGGAGTTGACCAAAGAAAGCAATGAACAAATCAGGAATGTGCCAGGATCTTGATGATTTACTCTGGGAAACAGGTTGAGTAGAGATTTAGAAGAAAGGGAGCATATAGAACCCTGACTTGGTGTGTACCCCTCAATGGTACTGCATGACTGAGGTGTCTTGGGCTGGATGGTCAAAACATTTGTCAACCAAACTGAGTCACTTTTGAGATGAAGAGTACTAAGAATGTTTACACTGGGAAATGGGTATCAAGTAGGACTGTCCTGAGAATCCGGCGGGGGCATGACTACCGTATTCAAAAGGAGCATACACATTCTGAGGAATGAATTTCAGCTTCTGGTAAAGAGAATAGAGATCTATAAGTTATGAAATTCAGATCAAGAGTTAATAGGACTTGGAGCACAAGGGAGCTGAGTGCCAGGAGGAAGTGAGAGTCTCGTTTCTACTGAAGCTATGCGGGTAGTCACACCTAAACAAACCAAACACATTAAAAGGCACTCCTGATTTATTTTATACCTCCTGGGAATACTTAGGCAAAATGAACATGAGCTAGGGGAAATAATGACAGGGTAGTTCTGCTTCTCCGCAGTCAGCTGTGTGCAGCCAGGTACTTAGAACATTTGAATAACTTTGCTGGGACTCCCTGCCAAATCCAGAAGCTGGCAATCCTCATTCTTTCATAAATACTACAATTAAGATTTAAATAAATCTTCGGAAGCTGCTGAAGAACAGTCGGCACAAATTTGGAGCAGGTGGTTTGAGTTTTAAAAACAGGCTTCAGGGCAATGCTAGCCTCATTGGAGTTGCCGACTCCTCTACCTGGCTTTCTTACAGGATTGTTTTTGCTGGGGCAAGGGGAAAGTAATTAAAAAAAAAAGAAAGAAAAAAAATCATCCTTCATTGAACTGGTGTGGCTGCAGGCAATATTGTAGGTCTAAGCTCAAAAGGAAAGCTTGAAAATGGCCAAGGTGGGAGTGAGTCTATCACTAGAGCTGTTCTTCCTGCTTGGGCTTTGGTGCTGCTGTTAACTAAATGGCCCTTAGCAAGTTAAACTCACACTCTAATGACAGACTGAAGCCTATGAAATGAGAATAGCTATAAAAAGGCATTCACCACCAAACCCATAAACCACTAGCAGTCTTTTGCTTAAGAGAAGTTTAACAATGAAGACATAGCCTTGACTACAAGCTTTTACAGTTTGCTTCTGGTTTTTTGTTTTGGAAACTTTTCATTTTTGTCTCATACAAAAATGAATTCAGTGAAGACAACTTTTAAAAACAACTAAAGTTTATAGAAAAGTATGGCTACTTCAGTGTGTAACATGCAAATTACTCTTCTTGCTAAAGACCCTCCAAACTGCCACACCGGGGATGGCGAAACTTTTAGAGCTTTTAATGGTAACAAACAGCTCACTGTGGCATGTGTCATAGGTTTGCCACCACTGCCCTATACTTTATGGTTGAAACTTATTAAAGCATTTAAACAATGCTTTCTTGTAATTTTTTTGGTATAAAATAACTTTTATTTATGTAATTTATATCTATCGAACATAACTGCTTTCTTTAAAACAAGAAAATTTACATATGACAGATACTGCTCTTTTGTCGAAAACTTCTGTAAGTAAGATAGTATGCATGTTTGCTTGTAATTAATATGGTAGGGAACAGCGGCTATTACTGTTTTTATCTGTGCCTCAATCATTTACCAACAATTAGGTTTTTAAACTGCCATGCTGGTCATGTGTTATCTAAGCATTCAGGAGGGAAAAAGTAAACATTTTTTATCGCCTCTCAAGATTTATAAATTTTTGTGACATCTTTACATCAATTAGATTTAACAGAGATATTTCCACCTTGTAAGTTTCTGTTTTTCCAAGATTAGTTTAAAGGGTAGTGCAGGAGGACAATCTGTTGACTGACATGATTCTTCATACAGTGAATGTCCCTGTATCCATTAGAGTAAGAAATCATATCTCCCATGAAATTGGTTTAACATCTCTGAGACAGATATTAACAAAGTTAAAAAATAAATATTATACAGGGATAAATAGTTTACTCATGGCAATCCAACACCCACACTAACACTAACAGAAAGATACCTTTTTGGAATGATGCTTAAAAATTTACAAAAACAGGTTATTAAAATCATAATGTGATTTATTCTATGATTTTTGATATATTAATCACACGAAATAAATAAATAAATAATGCATAATTATAGAGAACTTCCACTCAGACCCTCCTTTATGGCACAATGGTAAAGTGAAACTGGAAATTTCACTCTAAGGCAACGAGTAAGGAATGCTCTAGAAACCGTGTGTGGTGGTGCATACCTGTAATCCCAGCACTCAGGAGGCTAAGACAGGAGGATCATCATGAGTTTGAGGCCAACCTGCGCTACATAGTGAGTTACTGTAAGGATTACAGGATTTGAGGGCCTAGGTTTAAGGCTAATTCTGACCACTTGTTTCCTAGATCTCATCACATTCACCCTTGTGACCGTCCAACACATATTTCCACCCTCCTGACTCTCCACCCTCTGCCTCTTCAGGGTGACTTCCTTTCTGCACAGCATGCTGATTTTGCTTTCACATACTCCCCTAGGGGACCTCAATCACTTACCAAAGTCAGATACCTAGGATCATCTTTTAGGCCACCATCCACGAAGCCCCCATTATCTACACATTATTCAAGTGTTATTAGTTCTGCAGCCTAAATAGCATAAAATATCTCCCTTCCCACTTTTATCTCAAAGCCACTGCTTAGTTTAGGCCTATGATCCTCCACTGTCACACACACACACACACACACACACACACACACACACACACAGAGGCTGAGACATGGTACGATCCTAAATCCTAAATTAGGGACTCTCAATGCTGATTTTTCAGTACTCAACATTAGATATACATGAGTAATTAAAACTATTCATAGTTTTTACTCCAGTTTTACTGATATACCTGGACATGAGTTTTAAAATGCCCCCTATATTCCTAATGTACACCCAGGATTGGGAACCCTTGGTTTGGGTTCTCATTGTTTCTTATCAGTTTGTGTTCACCTCCTGTTGGACCCTGGGCTTTCAATCATTCACCAGTAAGCTATCCTCTAACCAGTGGTCTCCAAAGATTTTTGGTCCTATAATTCTTATAGCTAAAAAAATAGCACCGCTAAAATATGTGAATATGTATTTTATAAGTTAAATAATTGCTATTAGACTATTATAAAATATACCCAATGACTAAAAAAATTAAGTTGAGATACTTATTATTTTCTTTTTTCTTTTGAAAAGAATACAACCAAACAAAATAAAACAGAATAAAGTCAATCACAACAACAATGAACGTGATACATGACATCTAAACAGGGTAAAAAGCAATCAATAATGGCTACCATAATGCCTCTTGTTATCTGCAATATAACTGCCCATACCATCAGGGATAAATAAAATTAAACAAAATAGAACAGAATAAAACCAGTAAAAACAAAACAAAATAAAACAAATAAAGCAAAACAATGAAAGCAATACAGAACTTGAAGATACTAGTAAAACAGCAGTAGCTACCACAATGCTTCTTGTTATCTTCAGAATAGTTGCCTACACCTTCAGACATATTACAATCAAACAACACAGAATAGAGTAAAATCAATCAAAACAAAACCATGAAAGTAATACAGGGTTTCGAAACAAGATAACTGAACATCCTTAATGGCTGCAGTTAGATATTTTGTTATCTTTGAAATAGCTGTTCATGCCATCAAGTATAATAAAATCAAACAAAACAGAATAAAATGAAACTAATCAGAACAATGAAAACAATATGAGTTTCAAATCATGAAAAAAGATTAACAGTGGCCACTTCCTTCCCTTTTTAGATAATTCCTCCCTTTTGACTTTCCCAATATGTATTGTGTATTTTGGATCTCACTAACTCTTTTAGTTTGTTATGCTAGGGAGACAACATGAAATTCACCCATGTGACTGAACCATTTGGTCCATGAGCATGATCTCAAGTTGCCTCCATCCATCTACAAGAGCCTTGAGGTTATCTTCTTTTATAGCTAAGTAGGTTTCTACCACATAAAATGCCATGTCTTTCTTATTCATTCTGCAGTTGATGGGTAAGCTACCCCTACTTTTTTTAGGGCTCCCTGTCACATAGGGCATTGCTCTCTCTCCTTTGACTATCAGTCTATGAATTTTCTTTCTAGTTAAATGTGTTTCTTGTATAGAGCATATTGATGGATCCTGTCTCCTGATCCACTTGGCTTGTGTTTCTTTCTATTGGTGCATTGAGGCCATCTACATTAATAGTTGTGGCCCTCTTGCACTGCATTGTCTCTGCCATGCTATTTTCTTGCCATTGGC
>RJWT010003647.1:0-35760 GCA_004365215.1 Cuniculus paca | reverse complement strand
AGTGGCATCCCCTTGAGCTAGACACTTGCAGATAAAGGCTTGAGTTTGCTTCTCTTCGTTCATTCCATCATCTAATCAATCAGCATTGGCATAGTAGGGCTCCTGCAATCATAAGAAATGCCTTCATTTGGATAAGTAAAGAGGAAGAAAGAAAGCAGTCCTTGCTGTAGCTGCTCTGAAATTCCAAGATGCTTCTGGGTAGACCATCCAGTGAGGGCAGAGGCAGGACACTCTCCTGCCTAAGACCCTGCCCTAACAGCAAGCAGTGCCTTCGCTCCGTGAGGCTCCTGACTGCTTCCAGGACTGTCTTCCTTTTTCATTATCCATTTGCTTTATCTGGAAGGGACCTCACAAGTCGCCTGTTTGGTGGGTTCTGGGGGGCGTTTTTAGTCCATCAGTTACACAGAGGCATCTGGGGACACAAGGGTTATTTTAGGTTTTGAATCGTCCTCTTTCGGGTACTGTAGAAAGTATACTTACTCTCTCAAAACATGATAAACGTTCTGTCTACTAAATTTAGGTCAGCTTCAAGCCCTAAAAGCCTAACTCAAGGCTAGGGGCATAGCTCAGTGAAGTGCTCTTGCTTACTGTATCTGAGGTCCTGGGTTCCATCCCCAGCCATGAAAACAAAAATAAGCTCAATTTCCACTGTTAATGTAGTCGGCAAGAAGGGTAAGATTCAGACCTAACCTGTAGGGTCCAAAGTCTGTGACCTAACCATAGTGCTACACCGAGTTTTGGAATTTCCCCCTCGCAACTTTTCCAAATATAATTAATTTAAAGAGCAGTGATTTCAACTTAAGAATATTTGTCGCTCTTAAAGTGTGTTTTATCTCTTTTTAGTATATAATGCATCTGAATCTATGTTATATTGAAAATGTGTTCTTTAATCAACATGGTTTTGAGGTTGTATAACTTCTCAAACTAACTCCATCGGTGTCTCACTATGACAAAATGATTAATAGGCAATAATATATCTTGCAAGTACTATGATCACCTCTAACTATGGCAACTTCCTTGGTGAAGAGTTGACACTTTCTAAAATTCATAAACAGTAACATCACCTTGACTTTGTGTTTTGGCAGTATTGTGTTTATTTTTTAAATCTACAGTCAATGTGCAGGTTCTTTCCTATTCTTGTTCTTTATAAAACTCTAGTTGCCTGTCTTTCTTATCTTTATTCTCATTTCATCACACATACTTTATTATTTTATAAGATATTTCTACTACTAAGTTGTTTATATTTTTGTGACAAATTATAATTTATCCTTCTGCCTTTAAAAGTGCATTGCATGTTATCCTATCCTTCACCAAATGACAGGGTCCCAGCACAGTGACTCAAAGATGAAGAATTATTCACTTTCTGGGTCTGATTATTCATGTAGCATCAAAATTGTCCACAATGAGCGATGATCACGTGAATACACAACGCATGGTGACTCTTCAAGGACATTACCTGCTTGGAGCAGGGGAAGTGAAACTAAGGAGAGGCCGGGGCATCAAGCAAGATTTTGAAACCAATATTCTTCTCTTCCTTGTAATGCTTAACTGTTATTAGAATAATGCAACGATCCCTGTGCATCTTAATATGTAGCTGTCCCTTTGTGTATGTTACGGATTTGTATAATTTTGTCCATTATACTTTAATGCAACTGAATAATTCTTGGGCGATAATATCAGACTTCATCACCACCATTAAAGTCATCAGCAGCAGTACCACAAGTATAATTATTTAGTGGTTTCTACATGTAATAAAGTCTTGTATGTGTGGTGTGGTCTAGATAGGAAGTATCTCCCAACACTCATGTTTCAAAGGCAGAGCCTGAATTCAGAACATTCGGGAATGGGGCCTTCAGAAGGTGACTGGGTTGTGAAGGTTCAGGCTTCCTGAGAAAATTAATCCATCGAAGGATCCAACGCTTCACTCATGGATAGCAGGAGTGCAGCAGTGGGGGTTCCACTGTATGAAACAAGTCACAGGAGAGTTAAACTATATTACATCCCCCACCCTTTCTCTTTAGCGCTTTCATCCTCTCTCTGCATCCTGGTTACCATAGGGTGAGCAGCTTTCCTTCACCATACTCTTCTGCCATGATGTTTCTTTTTGGAGCCCATGTACCATGGACTGAAACCTCTGAAACTGTAAGCCATCATAAGCCTTCTCTCCTTTCTGTTGCTCTCCCAAGGTATTTTGTCACAGCATGGAAATCAGATGAATACAGTGTGCTTTTCTAACATTTTTGTCTTTCGGGTAAGCCTATGGAACAGACACTATCACTCTCTGTCCTTTTTGCTAAAAGTGAATACAGAGTCCCCTGAAAATTACACAAAGTTTTCAGGGACACATATTTATTGATTAAGTTTGGTTTGAAAATGAGACCTGGTTTTAAATATTATGAAATAAGACGTATTTTAAACCATTTGTAAATTATCAAACTGGCGATTACAAAGCATTATGTTTCTGAAGTGTATGTAACAGAACAGAACATAATTTTACAATAATTTGTATCAGATCACTTTTTTCTTCCATTCTTTTTTGGGGGTGCAAACGATTACTCTTAATTGTGCTATTCATTGTTAACATCTTACTGAAATGCAAACTCAGGAAAATTAAAGCTATGTTAATAAAATAAAAGCTCTGCAAAAATTTACAAAGGAGCAGTGGAGAATTTTCATTAATTAACAATAGCAAAATGAGAAATTGCTAGCTGGGCATGCTGACACATGCCTAGAATCCCAGCACTTAAGAGGCTGAGGCAGAAGGATCGCCATGAGTTCAAGGCAGCCTCGGCTAGATAGTAAGTTGATGGCCAGTTTAAAATACACAGTGAGACTATCTCAAAAAAATTATTAAAATTTGAAAGGTGCAGTGAATTAAAATTACACATAATAAAAATATTAGGTAAATGTAGAAAAATGATCGTTATTGATGTAATCAAATAGAAGAAATTTAATTACATAATCTATAATATACACAAACACTTAAAAAGGATACAAAACAGTGTTTTCCAGGACAGAGTAGGCTGAAATCCAAATTAACCTCAGGTAAAATTGCAGTAAGCTCAAACTTCTTTAGTAGGTAGGGCCACACATACTTGCATATATGCATTATTTTAAATATTCAAACTATTTTATTCCATTATTTCTATCTTTAAAAAATTAGTTATTGAATTAATATGAAGTATGGCCCAATTGTACTTAATAATGCTATGATACTACATTTAATCCCACAAATTGAAACAGTAAAATATTTTAAAATAAACTTGAGGTCCTACAATGGTTATCCAATAGAATATTATATTTTCGTACAATAATTCCTAAGTATATATTGTAAGCATAAAAGAAGAGGGCGCCATTGTGTATTTTATAAGGAGTCTCCACCCACCCTCCCGCCCCCTCCAGAAGCCGATGGGCCGTGCGTGGCGCCACCGCCTGGCTGGTTTCGGGATTGCTCCACTGTGACGGCAGCCTTCCATGTTGACGGTACTGTGTCGTCCTTTGAGTTCGGCTTTCCCCAGAGAGATCTGGCTAAACATCTTTTGTCTGCTCTTTTCTGTCTCCGTGTATTATTGAGTGAGTATTCAAAGCACTGGAACATTTCAAATTAGGGTGTTTTCTCACAGAGGTACTTGACTGTTTCCCACACACAGGTTTTGGAACTATTTTCGCCCTAATTGTGGTTTGTCTTGTGTCTGTCTGTCTCTGTAGCTATCCTAATCATTTTATTTTTTAAAAATTTAATTAAGTTAATTGGTGCAATTTAGGTATATACAATGATCACTTTCATCACAGGGAATTTGTACCTGTACATGATAAACCTTGATTTGTCTTTTTTTCCCAATTCTCCTCCCCTCCCTTTAACTCTCTTTCCCTTTCTGTTCTCTTAATGTTTCAGATAACGAACTTGCAATTTTAATGAAATGCAACTTGTAAATTCTTTCATGTGTTGTGGTGTTTGTACTTGATCTGAAATCTCATCACCAAGCAAAGGTAATCTACATTTTGTTCCTATGTCTTACTATCGAAATTTTTAGTTTTGAATTTTGCATTTTGAGCTTTGATCTTGTTCAGGTAATTTCTGTGAAAACCATAAACTTTCTTTATGTTAACCTATTTTACACACGCATATTCAACTTATCAAGTACTGTTCTTGAAAAACATTATATTTACTGAATTCTTTGTACATTCTTTTGAAAAATTCATTAACGTAGCTATCCAGCCTGTTTGTGCTCTCTGCTTGCAGTTTCTCTGACCTTTGTGCCTAGTTTGCTCGTGGAATCTTCTGTAGATTACTGCATTTTCATACTTAGACTTTGTTAGGCTAAACCGAGGCGCAACCCAGACCACTGAGGCAGGCAAAGTTGAAGCAGCATGTAAGGACTTTATTGCTGGCCAGGTGCAATCAGGCCAAGGGCAAAAAGACTATTGACCCTGAGTAAGGGGTGAGGGCATGTTTGTATAGGGGAGTTGAGGTAGGGGAGGGACGTATTGCTGTGGGGGATGCAGAATTTTGGGTCTCTGAGTAGGGGTCCAAGCCTAGGTGATAGACAGGGTTGGGTACAGGAGATGCTGGCAGGCATGGCATGTCTCTTGTGGTTTTTCATGGAACCAGCTCTTTGCAGGTTGAGCTGTGTGGAGACGGCTGCCGGCTTCCTGTTGAACTCCAAGCCCCCCCAGGTGTGAATAACAGATCTGTTTGAGGGAGCTTTTTCTCTCCTAGTTGGGCGGAGGTCTAGTTCAGAGACCTGATGGACTTGAAATTAGATACTGTGAATACTCCACCTTTATTGTTCCTCTGGAGTATATTGTCACTATCTATATGCTCTTTACTGGGAATAGCGGCTAAGATTGTGTTTCATTTATAAGTTAAACAGCATTGGCACCTTATCAATATTGAGTATTCTGAGTTCTGAGCATTCACTATTTCTGGATATGTCTTGTCAGACTGTTTTGCCTTACATCATATAAAGCACACAAGTTTTGTTTTATTTATTCCTAAATACTTTATTTTTGGTGTTATTGTAAATGGTACCATTTTTGCAAATGTCCCAGTTGTTTTATTGTCCATTGATTATGTACAAGAAGGCATGTGAGTTATGCATATTGATCTAGTTATCCTACAAACTTGCAGCACTCACTTATTAGTTATAGGACATTTCTTTAGTTTTTGTCATTTTCTAAATAAAAATATTGGCACAGACACATACAGACACACAAACACACACATTTCTTTTTCTTCCTGTAGAAAACTAATGCTTTTCATTCAGGTTTTATTATTACGCTAATAATATGCTGAGATAGAGCAATGAGAAAGAACATTCTTATCTTCCCCCCAGTCCTACTGGGAAAGTGTTCAAATATTTCCCATTGTTTGTGATTTAAAGATGCTTCAATCAGTAAGATCTCTGTCCTAGTATGCAGAGACCTTTTGCATGAATTCGTGTTGGACTTTTTCGAATACTATTTTGCGTTTCAATTAAAATGACTACATTTATCTTCATTAACCTGTTAATGTCTTGATGTTGCACTTTGTTTCTGCGTGCTGAACCACTGTGGTTTTCAGGTGTATTTGTCAGCTTTCTCATCACTGTGACACAATGCCTCATACCTGTGATTTAAAAGAGGAAAAGTTTAATATTTGTAAAGTTTTATTAATTCATGTTTGCAGGACATAATGATTACATTCATCATGGAGAACTGGCACACATGTGTAACATGTCTCAATTCTTTTGGCTTCCGCTTCCCCCGTTTTCTGCCAGCATCAGGTTCATTTTTTTTATCTTATAAGTTAATTATCATACATATACATTGCAACTAGATTAGTGACCAAAAAAGATATAAAACACATAAGTCAATTATATTAAATCAAACTGCAAGTTTAGATATGTTGTCCAGGCTGGGTTACAAAAACTGTTTCTCTCTATTTTCCTATTATCTGTCTTTTAAATTGCACTTTATTTTATATTGAGTTTCTCATATAAGGAAAATCATGTGATATTTAAGCTTATGTGTTTGATTCACTTCGCTTAACATTATGGTCTCAGGAGCATTCACTGTCCTCAAGTTTATCCTGCTTAATGACAGAGTAGTACTCCACTGCATATAAATAGCACAATATCTTGATCCATTCATCTGCTGATGGACATATCTCTTGTTTCCAAAGTGTAGCTATAAACATGGGTATGCATACATAATTGTGGCATGACGTCTTTAAATCTTTTGGGAAGATATCTATAAGGGAAATAGCTGTGCCAAATGGAATTTCTAGTGTTATTTTTCTGAGGATTGTCCTTACTGCTTTCCATAGTAGCTGTACCCCACTGTGTATGCCCACCAACAATCAAAAAGTGTTTCATTTTCCCTACACCCTTGCCAACATTTGTTATTGACTGATTTCTTGACAATAGCTATACTTTCTGGAATAAGATGGAATCTCAACGTCATTTTAATTTCCATTTTTTGAATGGCCACTACTGTTGAACTTTTTTTAATATATTCATTGACTGTATTTCTTCATTTGTTTGTCTCTTTATGTCAGATACTCATTTTTGAGTGAGTCTTTAATTTGGAAGAGTATATTGTTTTGTGGGATTTTTTGTTTTGTTCTGTTCTGTATATTGTAGCTATTTGTCCCTTCTTTTGGGAGTAGCTGGTAAAATTTTTTTTCCCCATTCTGTAGGTTGACTTTTCACTCTGCTGCTTGTTTCCATTACTGTGCAGAAGCTTTTTAATTTGAAAAGATCTCATTAGTTGATTCTTGCACTTATTTCTTGTGCAACCAGGTTTCTGTTCAGAAAACCTTTGCCTACACCTATGTTTTCAAGAGTTTTACCTGGTTTGCCTCCCAGGAGGTTAAGTTTTCCTGTTGTAATGTTCACATCTTTTATCTATTTTGATTTTGTTTTGGTGCAGTGAAGGATATGGGTCTAGGTTCAGTCTTAGGCATGTGAAAAGCCAGTTTTCCCATTGTCATTTGTTAGAGGCTATCTTTCCTGCAGTTTAGGGATAACTCAGCTGAGCGTGCCTGAAGTTGTTTCTGCATCTTTTATCATTCTGTTCCATTTATCCTTGAGTCTGGCATATGTACATGCATGCATGCATGCATGTGTGTGTGTGTGTGTGTGTGTGTATGTGTCTCTGTGTGTGTGTACCATGCTGGTGTTATCATTGTAACTTTGTAGTATAACTTGAAGTCTGGAATTGTGATGTTCCTTTCATTAGCCCTGGTTACCTAGACTTGCTTTTGCTAGGTCCATATGAATTTTAGGATTGATTTTTCTAGTTCTGTAAGGAATGTTACTAATATTTTGATTGGGTTTGCATTAAATCTCTGTAACAATAAAGTATGCTACTTTGACTATTTGTTCTACCTATCTATAATCAGGGAATATCTTTTCATTTTTCTGATGTCTTCTTCAATCTCCTTTATCAGACAACTGTAGTTTTCACATTATTTCACTTCATTGGCTAGGTTTTTCCTGAATTTGGTTATTAAATCTGGGAGTCTTTTGGTGGAGTTTTTTGGGATCTTCTGTGTAGAGTATCATGTCACCAGCAAATAATAATAATTTAACTTTGTCCTTCTCTGCCCTGTCTCTTTTTATTTCTTTCTCTTGTGTAATCACTCTGGTTAATATTTTGAGAACTATATTGAACAGCAGTGATAGTAAGCATCCTTGTCTTATTCCTGTCTTTAAAGGAAAAACTTTCAGCTTCTCTCCATTTAGTATGATGCTGGCTATGATTTTGTCATAGAGGTTTATTTGATTGAGATGAAGACCTTATACTCCTATTTTCTTTATGGTTTTTATTATGAATGATTCTTGAGTTTTGTAAAATTCTTTCTCTGTATCTATTGGGATGACCATGTGGTTTTTGTTCTTCCTTTTGTTTATGTGGTGTATTGCATGAACTGATTTATGTTGAACCATCGTTGCATTCCTGGGATGAAGTCTGCTTGGTCATGGTGTATGATCTTCTTGATGATTTGCTGTATTCTGTTTGTCAGTATGGAGACTGACCTACAGCTCTCATTTGTGGTTGTTTCCTTTTCTGGTTTTGGAATCAGGGTAATGCTGAGTTCCAGGAATGTCTTTAGGAGTTTTGCTTCCCTTTTGATCTCATTAAGGAGTTTGAGAAGTAGTGGGGCTTGCTCTTCTCTAATGCTCTTTTAGAATTCAGCAGTGAATCTGTCAGGACCTTGGTTTTTCTTAGTTGACAGATTTTTTAATTACTTCTTCAGTTTCAGTGACTGATGGATAATTCAGGATTTTTATTCTTCTTGGAAAGCTTTTATCTGCACACAATTTCTGTTTCAGGTCTTGGTTAGGTGGCCCAAAGACAGAGGCGGTGGACAAAGCTAACCAGGTCTGACAACCAAGAAGCAGAGCAAAGGAGGAGGACCAGAATGAAAGGAACCAGGGACCAAATACAGACCCCAAGGCTGCATACCCATGAACCACCAAGACACACTTAATGGGGTGCACCCCAATCCTTAAGCACAACCAGAGCCATTCAGGGTGCAACTCCACCCCACCCACCACACTTGACCAGAAGTAGAAATAAATTCCATTCTTTCCTGTGGTGTAGTTACTGTGTCTATTGTTTAATTCACTTACTACTATTTTACTGAGTGTTACGGTTTGTATATAGATGGCCCCCCCAAGCCTCAGGTAGTCATGGAAGCGGCTGAATCTAACATTTATGATTGATTCATTGTGTAGCACTGGGATTGGCAGTGTGAGCTCTGCACCTGCCCAGGGGTGGAGCCGACATACAATGTAAGGTCGGAATAGGGGCGTGTTCTCTCTTTAGCGCAGTTTGCTCTTGCCACTTGCAGCTGCCATGAAGGGCTGCTCTCTTTTGCTCTGGCTTCTTCCTGAAAGTGTTGCCCCAGTGCCATGCCACCTGCCTTGGAGTCAGCTGATAATGGACTGAAATCCCCAGAAACTGTAAGCTAAATAAACCTTTTCTTCCCTAATTTTGGGTGTCAGGTGTTTATCTCAGCAATGAGAGAAAAGTAACCAAGACACTGACATTATTCGTGCCCAAATTCTGTAGTCATATAGGTCTTAATTTTACATCTGTAATGTATGGTTAATGTATAAAATTACATCTGTAATTATATGGTTTTCACACAAAAGTGTCATTAGCTTCAGGGAATGAGTTAAGTATTTCCTCCACATTCACATTCTGGGGAAGGCTATGGAGAATTTGAATTGTTTATTTTCTAAACATTTGGTAAAATTTGCCACTGACCCTATCTGGGCTTAGAGTCTTCTATTTTGAAGGATGTTAGTTACTAATATAAATTATACACAGAACTATGAAGAGCTCGCTGAACTGGAAAAAAGACTGGGCAGGGCAATGCTAGAATTACTAGTAGACCCACAGCATGCCAAGTGGAAAACAGCAGTGAAGCCTTTCGTAGCTTAGTGCAGTGACATAGCAAGTGGCTAAACACAGGCCCGTGCATGCTTCTTGCTTCTGCCCGTTTCCCTCAGTTGGCCATGAGGGACGGAGGGTCAGGTGCATCGGATACTCCAGAGGATGGGGTGATCCCTTCCCAAGGGCAAAGGCATTCTGCAGTTTATGGACTCTGACGTAGGGGTGGGGTGGTGAACAGAGAGATTACAAGTGGGAAATGACTGAGGCCTGCATCAGAACCAGAAAAAATATCTTCCAGTCCATCTCTCCAAAAGACCTGGAGACCTCAGGAAAGCCTCAGGCAAAAGCCCCAGACAAAGAGGCTCTGGGTGCTGGGCTACCGCTGCCCTCAGGACTGTAGACCTCAGCTGTATGTTGAGGTCTTGCCTGTAAAACTGAAGTCTTGCTTGTAAAGCCTTTTTAATTATCTGTGGTCAGGCTGAAAAGAATCACGTGTCGTGTGTGTGTGTGTGTGTGTGTGTGTGTTTTTCTGTGATACCAATGATTGAAGCTAGGGGTTTTACTTTTGAAATGAGCTACATCCGCAACTCTGAAAACACTTGTTTTGAAGACAGACTCTTGCTAATCAGCCCCAGCTGGCCTCGAACCTGTGATTCTCTTGTTTGCACGACCCAGCGCTGGTGTTACGTGTGTGCAGCCTAGGTTCTTCCATCCAGTTGCTCACAGCGTTCCTTTATTAACGTTTTGATATCTGTGAAACGAAAGTGGTGGCTCTTTTCCACTTCTACTGCTGTTGATGTTCATCATTTCCTTTTTTTTTCCTAGTCATACTAGCTAAATGTTTATAAAACTTTTCTTATTCTTTTAAATAAATGTAACCTGGATAGTGGTGATGGACAGCGCTGTTCTGGTCACCTACATCCTTGTTTTCTGCCTACTTGATCTGCCCATTAGAGATAGGGAAATAGAGTTCTTCAACTATGAGAATGCATTTATCTAGTTCTATCAATTTTGGCTCATATATTTTAACGTTATTTTGCTCTTCAAATGTTTAGGATTGTAATGTCTTTTGCAGAATTGACCTCAGTATCACTTAATATCCTTTTTATCATTGATTGTTTTCCATCTGTTGAACTCTGGTTTGTCAAAAATTGACAAATGTTAACAGTTACTACAGCATTATTTTATCTGAAGTTAGCATTATATATATATTTCTCCTACACTTTACTTTTGACCTAAGTCTTGACCTCTAAAGTGGGCTTCTCGTAGAAGATACATAATTGGATCTTATATTGACAATCTCTGTGTTTAATTTCTTCTGTTTAGGCCATGTATTTTAAAGTGATCATCCCCATAATTAAATTAGTATCAGTTATGTTTGCATTTGCCATGTGTTGAATTTGTTTTGCTTCTCCCTCTTTTCCTTCTAATTTCTCTTCTTTGACCTGAGCATTTCATAAAATTTTATTGTATCTTCTCATCATATTAATTTTACTTCCTTTCAAACTTTTTCAGTACTGCCTGAAAGGTTACAGTAAACATTTATAAGTAATTAAAATCTACCTTCTTTCACCAGCCTCTTGCTAATTCCTCCTTTCCATCACATGTGAGTTATCCAACAATATAGTACAACGATCAGTGCATTAAACAGAGTTTTCTTTCAGCTCAAATACAAATAAGAATTCTGAAAGATTTTATTGACCTTCATTCATGCCTTTTCTAATGCGTTTTTGAAATGGTTTCTGATCTATGCCACTTTCCTTCCACTTAACGCCTTTCTAAGGACATTTCTCATGTGGCACATTGGCTAGGGATGAATTTCCCAGGTTTTTTGTTTGACACAACTTTATTACCCCTCAGTTGTGTAAGATAATTTTCCTTTATAGTAAATTTTAGGTAATTTTTGCGTTGCTTCAATGTTTTAAGATTTTCAGCTTAGTCTCTTTTTCCTCGGTTGGCTTCTGATGAAGATTGCATTTTAACTTTTCCTTATTTCTCTGCATTCAAGGTTTTCTTTTCTTTTTTTGACTTGACTTCTTTCATTTTTTTTCCTGCAGTTTGGAGATAATATGCCCGGGTGTTTCTTCTTTGTTGTTGTTATTTTGTTGTTTCTTTTTGTTCTGTTACATTGTTTTGATATTTATTCTGCTTAGAATTTTTCTGAGTTTCCTGAATCTGTCATTCCTTAAAATATACCTTCTCTTTTTTACCTCTAGCATTCCACCTGCACATGTTATATATTTGTATTATCCCGGAATTATTGGATGATCTTCTCTGTTTTATCTCCTTTTTTCCTTCTTTAAATTTCTGTTTTAGAAGTTGTTTTTGGCCCATTTTTTATTTTACCCTTTTTGAAGCATGTGAGGTCTATTGCTCATCCCATCAAAAACACTCTGTATTTAACAGCAATTAAATTTTAGCATTTCCTTTTTTAATTGGAGTTTGAAACTCTCTATTTATTACTCATTTATTTTTGCATGGTGTCTACCTTATTAGAGCATTTAATATATTGATTTCTGTTTCTTTAAATACTGTTGAATGATTTCAAAATCTCTTCCCTTATTAGAATATGGTTTTTGATACTTCCTTTGTGTTTTGAGACTACATATTGTTTGTGTCTCATTGTGTCATAATTTTTTTTTTGTTAAGCTAGGCATGATATATCTGGTTTCAAATGAGTTAAAGACTTACAGTGTAATGTTCATGATAATATGGCTAAGAGTCAGGCTATGTTAGTGCTTGCAAAGCCCATAGGTGTGGGAGTCATCAGTTTCCTCTCGTTTCCTTGCTTTCCACTTTTCTCTTGGCTTTGGTCCTCTAAAACTAGTTTTCCTTAGAAAGTCGTTGTTTTGCAGCTCTTTGAGCTGTCATCAACTATTGCTGTACTCACACACTGAGAATGTGGTAAAAGGTATATAATAGGAAACATGAAATAACCTTCCAATTAAAGCACAATTAAATGGCTTTGTGTCTCAGGCTATGAGTCTTGCAAAGCTTTCTCTAGTAGAAGACTTTGTTTGCTTCTCCCCCCCCCACACACACACACCACCGTGAGCTCTAGTTTGTGACTACAGTATTTTCCGTGATTTTTTTGAAGCCCGGATCACTATTGACTACTTTCTCCTTCTTTACATAGCTGCAGGAAGGAGAAAGACCAGCAGTGAGAGGAGTAGCTGGTCCTTATGCCCACATCAAACTTTAGAGAAATCCTTTCTCCTAGAGTCTGGGCCTTTGCTATCAGAGAGCGCTCAGTGCATTTCACAGCGATTCCCTTTCCCTGCTATCAACGCAGTTTCCGCTGGGGTCCACAGCAGACCAGAGGCGTGAGAATCCCACCCAGTTTACAGCTGGAAATCAGATGAATGTGGGAGCATTCCACAAACTGAAGTGCCCAGGAATTCCTTACTGATAGTTTTCCACAACCAATCACTAAAAGTAATCAAACTGACTATTTTAATCTTCCTACTTGCCCAGGGCTCCAGCAGCTTCATAGATGAGCATGCTGAGGGTATTTCTTTCACAGTGCACTGCTGTTTCCATATGTTGAGTCTTCAGTTTTCCCTGCAAAGTCAACTAATTAATGAGCCTAAAAAGTCGTTGACTTTTAGGGTTTCTAGTGTCTCATCTTCAAAGGACACAAGTGATTGCCTCCTAGGTCTTTCAGTACCAGAGCTTAACCGTTTCCTCCTCCTGGTGACCTCCTGTTGGTTCCACGTTGTTGCTCTCCTGTTACTTTATTTTTAGCATATTTATTCTCTTATCTTTTAAATTTTTGGTTATGATACCACTTAAATCTCTCTATTTAAAAATATGTGTATTTGGCTATAGAGTCTGAAATTAACTTAATTTTAATGAAAACATAGTATTATACTAGTATATTGCTATAATACAGTTTCTGATCAATAAGGAAGTCATATTTCATTACAGTAAATGCCTATCTACATGACATGATTTCACTGGCCTGTAAGAAGTTACTTTGAATCCAAAGTAACTTTTCCCAAGCTGGTATTTGTAATCCCTTACACAAGAGATCAGTTTTTTAAACCAAAATGAGAAATAAGGGTTCAGCTATCTCCTTGGAGAAGTAATATGTTGAGTGCAATTCTTCTAGGGTAAAATTAAATAACAAGTCCTTTGAAGGCAATAAGATCTTGAAAAACAAAAGTAATGGATCAGATAAACTGGCAAAAATGAACAAAAATATAAACTCGCTGTGAAGAAGCACAAAATGTGTCCCAGCTCTCATCTTAAAAAGCAGATCTATGTCTCTATAAAGGAAATGTCTTAGGACTGGGGTATAGAATCGAGGTGCCTCTCCCCCATGAGTGCCCACCAACCACTGCCTGCTGGAAAGTCACTGAGTTAATACCGCAGCTTTTTACCAAGTTCTTTCTCTCTTTGGAAGAGACCTTACGTGGAACTAATCACACCTGCATAATTAGTATCAGATCTGGAGTTAAAACAAAAACACCCTGATTCTTGGTTTTTATTAACTTAAGATTTTACAACATAACCTAAAACATCATTTGCTTTGTTAAGGGTTTTTTTTGGTCAAATGACAACAATAGGTCATAATTAAGTCACAAAAATAGGATGCTGTAAAATTAATTTTTCATTTTCATCCCTTGACTCTTGCAATCTTAAAAAGCTACCAGTGTATTTCAATTATCATCTTGAATTATTCAACCTGCATAAAAATCTGTTATTTCAAGATGTTGAGCTAAATGTAAAATGTAACTCCTTGCCTTCTCAAATGAATGTTATTGATAGAAAAACATTTTAAAATTTGCAGTTTCCTGGAAGCTAGAATCGAATATGTAGTGGGCAAGAGATACTGAGGAATCCTAACTACATGGAAAACACAGGTCGTACTGCTGATCAATAGAAGAGCTTGGGTAGCAGAGCTTGAATAGTGGTCTGTGTGACAAATCAGTGTCAAGGATCAGGGACCAAATTAAGCTTAAACGAAAAGGACCAGCCCAAGACAACAAAATACCTAAAATAAATGTTCTCAAGACTGAACATCAGCAAAGGCTAGTATTCCCTGAGAGAGGACTAGCAAAGATGAGTTCGAGAACAATCCAGTCTTGAATTCCACAAAGCAGCAAGGAGAAATTGAGTCTGTCCCTTGGCCACTCAGCCTTGAAAGCACTGGAGCGTGGAGCCCAAACGAGCTATGTCCACGGGATTTGCAGTACAGAGGTGTACAAGGAAGTTGTTTCCAAACACAGGTACAAAACTGAACTATCCTAGGTAAATCTTTGGAAGCCAATTGAACAACGTAGAGAATACAGTGATAGACCATCCATACACTATCAATTCATCTTTGTCAGTGGGGAAAAGCAAATTCAGCAAAGAAAGATTAATGCTATCAAAGATTAATAATAATGTATCAAAGATTAATGTTATAGGGAAAATAGAATTCTATACATAACAATAAACCTTATACCTCACACTACATAGAAAGATTAAATTGAACTGAATCCCAAACTTTAATATATAAGCCAAACTTCTAGAGGAAAGCATAGGAAAAATCTTTGTGATTATGATGCAAGAAAAACTTTTATATATAGCACTAAATATATAATTCATAAAAGAAGCACATCATAACTTGGACTTCATAAAGTGTTATTTTTCAAAAGTCACTTTAATAAAAGAAAAAATAGACTATAGGCTATAAGAAAATCTTTGCATATTTTGTACCTAATAAAGAACTTTTATCTAGAATATGTAAAGAACTCTCAATAGTAATAAGGAAACAAGACAACTAACAAAAATGTGAAAATTTCTATTGACACTTCAATGAAAATGTGTAATGGTGATAATCAAGGTCTTGAAGGATTCACCAATCCAGGTGTGAATAGTGTGGGATAAGGCAGCATTTTAAAAACTGCTCCAAAAACTATAACTTTTGCAGTTCCTTAAGAAAGCATGTAAATAAAAATTCTACACTAAAATATAGTGAAGTAAGGAAGATCAGTGGTTGTCTTGGAATGGAATACTCTCATACCCTCCCTGGCAGTCATGGTCCCATATGCAACCTATAGAAAATCACACTTTTTACCTTATGAAGCTTAACTGCCTTTTTAATATGAAGGACAATGATGTACAAATGTGTAGAATTCTAACTGTGACACATAGAAAACTTGAACAAACACTGCTTTAAACGAAGCTGGGTTTTGGTTTTCTTGTAAGGAATGAGTGGGACACGCAGCTCGTGGGTCCCGGCTGCACTGACACAGTGGGCTTCGCATGCTGCCGGGGCTGAGTGTGTGTCTCGTGAGCTTGGGGGCCCCACACCTCTCCCTCTGGGAACCAAGCACATCTTTTGGAGCAGTTGGGAAGAGGAAGTGAAATGGAAGGGGAGAGGCCTGCAGCCGCCTACCCATTTTAAACAGCTTCCTATTTTCTTTCCCACGGCTCTCTGACCAATGTTTGTCCTGTGGCACAATCTTGCAGAAGAAAGTCTTTGAAATATAGTTTTCATTTTCTTTGTTTAGCATTGCACATTGCCTCTCCACACTGAATTGAAGTTTTATGGTTTCTATTACTAACGAAGGGGCCAGAATGGGGGTTGGATTGATAACCACCAACATTTGCCAGAGGCGGCTGAGAGTGTGAGAAAGGGGAGAGATCCGGGCGCAGGAGCTGGTGGTAGGGAGAGAGGGAGGGGTGGAGGAGGGTCCAGACGGGATCTGCACCCAGATGACCCCCAAGGAATGTGTTTATTTTGTATCACAGACACATATTAATTGAAAATTAAAAACATTTGTTTTAAAGCCCTGAAACACATATCAACATGTATAATGTATTCAGTGTTAAAAGGCATTTGTTTGAGATGAATGAGAATAGGTGAAATTTCATAATCAAGAAGTAAGACATCACAGATCAATGGATGATAAGATAAAATCGTAGCCACTCCAAGAGGTAAAAATATAATTCGGTCAATCGTTGGTGTCTGTGAGGAACTGGTTCCCCGTTCTCCATGAAGACCTCGCTCTTTGCACACTGCAGTCTGTTGTGTTAAGTGGTGCCGGAGTGGGATAAAATCTGCCCACAAACCTAGCTCCACACAGCACACAGTGCCACCGAACTGCGGTGTGAAAGTTGTTACGCTGTGCTGTGTGGGGGAATTGTGACATAAAATGATCCGTACATGTTGAGGGGAGATTCCTTTTTCCTGCAGTTGGTTGACTCTGGGCAGGCACATTACTAAAATTAACAGAGCAGACTTCAAAGTTAGAGATGGACTTTCAGACTTCCAGAATTCTACTCAATTTGGCCAAATACTTGTAAGAGCGAATAAAATCGGCCATATTCTAAATGAATATAAGCCAGCAGAATGAGAACATGAAAACTGGATTGAAGTAATGATTGTAAAAAGAGAGGTAATTATGTAACATCTGAGGTCGAGACCGTTTGAATCTTCCTATGCTACGTAAAATACTTTTTTTTTTTCTTTTTTTTGTACTGGAGATTGAACTCATGACCTCACGCTTACCAGGCAGGCACTTAAGCCGCTAAGCTAAATCTCCAGCCCCATAAAATACTTAAGTATAAAGAAAGTTTTAAAAGATATCAGTTCAAGATACAAAACAAACTGACAATGAACTTAACTGTTTTTGAGGTATAAATATGAACAAATATAATCAGTATGCTAGTATAAAAATTAGAGAATTTTTAAACACAGTTATATTTCTCATTTTCAGAAATAGCTTGAAGAAATTTCAGCTAAAGTTGGAATCCTACTCTTTGAGGTAAAAATGAGTATTTTTACATATTGTCTGCATCTTAAAGTGCAAATAGACTTGGAGACAGCCTTCATGCTAGTTATGCAGGATAATATAAGCTGCCAACTTATGTTTAAAATAAGTGTAAAAGGAAAATGTGTTTGTTTCCACTGTGAGTTTGGTAGGAAATTATTTGTTCCTATATTCACAGATTCCTAAAGACTGAAATCTCTTTAACTGATGTGACTTCATAGCAGGGGGCAATAATAACTGTGACTGCCAATCTTATTTATATCAAATAGATGCTTGCAGCCCTGACTGTGAGGAGGTCCAGGCAGCCACCCCAGCCGTGCTTCTGGAAATCTCTGGGAAGCCCGTGGTCATCTATGACCACAATTCCAGAGTAAGTACAGCACTGAGCCAAAATTGAATCATGGATATAGAGCTAGATTTTTAGCTAATGATACATGAAAAAGTTTGTTTTACTATACTGTATTACATAATATTTAAATGTAATTAAGAGTAATATATTTGAAGATATAGGGGCTTGTTTCTCAGAGGTAGTTTATCAATGCGAGAAAAGACATAATCTTATGTAATAGTGATACAGGGGGAACCATGTAGGAAAATAAATCAGCTAATGATACCAACGGTAAACATGGTCAAATTTCACAACAGAAAAGCCAATAATAATAATAATAATAAGTAGATAGTTCATAAGATGCTGGAGTATTTATCTTTACGCTTAAACTTCTAGTGGCAAGGTACATTATCCTGAGGACATAAATAAAAAGCTGGCAAAATAGGTTCGTTTTCCAGTTTAATAAGTGTTTCAAAAACATTTTCCAGATTGTTTTCACTGACTAAGCCACATAATCAGCTATGTTGGTGTAATCTCGTTTTCCCACGTTATGGACAATGTCTGCTACTGTCACGATTTTCTTTTCCTTTTTCTCCGACATAATGAACATTGAACTACCTGTACTTTTCCCTGTGTGTCTTTCTCCTTTCCTTCTCTCTCTTGCTGTCTCTGTCTCTCTGTTTCTCTGTCTCTGTCTCTGTCTCTCTCTGTCTCTGTGTCTCTCTCTCTGTCATCCTGCAGTACTGATTGAACACAGAACCTTTGTATAAAGGTACATTTCCAACCCTTTTTGTTTGTTTGATCGCTAATATTTTGAGAGTGTCGCACTAAGTTGCTTAGGTGCCCAGCTACTCACTATCTTGTGCTTCTCCTGCCTCAGCCTCCCAAGTGCAGGAGTTGCAGGTGTGAGCACCATGCCACCAGGCTGAATTTTACTCTTGTACATTTGAAAACTGTGTTGGATGAACAACTTTATAGATAGCCAATGCCCGCACATGTTTCCAGTTTCTATAGATTTGTGGATCTTTTTCCTTTTTAAATGTCATTTATTTTGCTTATTCTGAAAACCATTCTTGGTTGATTTTGGCAGCCCTTGCATTTTGTTTTAGTTTTCGATGATATAAAATGAAACAGATTTTTCTTTTTCTTTTAGTCAGGCATGCATGGTATCCTGCGCCTGTAATTCTAGCACCACAGGATGCTGAGTAGGAGGATTCCAAATTCAAGTCCAGCCTGAGCATCATGACATCGTGAGGCTTTGTCACGAAATAAACTACTATTAAAATAAAATAAGAGATAAGATAAAATAAAAAGGCTGAAAATGTAGCTCAGTGCAAAAGCCCTCAGTTCAATCCCCAGACCAGGAAAACAAAAACAAAAACAAAACTAAAAAATGACCTGTCACTGTGCCTCCATAGCTTTCTCTTTATCTGTTTGTGTCTGTCTCTGTCTCCCTGTCTCTGTCTCTGGGAATGTATGGAACATTTTTTAACGTGTAAAGATCTTTCCAGTGTGAAAGGATAAATGCCTCACAGGACAAAATACATAGTTGAGAAGACAAGAGAAAATGCATCAAACAGTCTGAGGCATGTGTGCGTGCTTGGTATGCACAGTGCGTAACCGTGAGGGTGTAAGCGAAGCGCATGACTCAGTCTCCCTGGACCTTCTGCCCAGGCGCGTGGCACAGGATAGCTCACTGGTGAGGCACGGGCCTGTGTGGGCCAGGCACAAGAGGCCAGCTCCTTTCGCCATCGGTCAGCTATTGACTGTTGTTATTATTATTATTGCTGAAGAACAATTAAAATGAGATCTCTCTTCCACAGTTTTTAACTACAGATCACGATATTAGCTGCAGAGGCCTCACAGGGCTCGGACAGCAATCTATCCTCACCCTCCCCTGCCCCAGCCCTGGAAACCTCAATTCTTCTCTGCGTTTCTAGGGGCTTCCTCATTCTACAGCACTCCTAGAAGGGGAGCAGAAAGCAAGTGGACTTCACATAAAGTCCCCCAGTCTTACCCATTCTGTTCCAAATGACAGCATTTGTCACTTTTTAAAGGTTGAATAATGCTTTTATATGCTCCATAGTTTTTAACTGGGGATAATATTTGCACATAGGTAGGGGGTAGTGTGGTAATACTCACATGTGATAATGTGCAATGATCAGACCCCTCTACTCAAACACTCATCACTTCTATGTGCCGGGATTCGCTGGACTCTCCTTTTAGTTATTGTGAAGTACATCACAGATTTTTAAACGAATAATTACCTGACTTACGCTGCAGAGAAACTAGAACTTCCTCTGATTTTGGCTGTGTTTTGGGGCTGCTTCTGACTGTCAGCCACACACACTTTCCTCTGCTCCAGCGACCTCTGCTCCCCTCCTGGAAGACAGGAGCCTTGCTTTGCCAAAACAAACCAGGAGGAGACCTGTGGGGCCTGCCTTGCTGCTCCTGGCTTGTGTCGCTCCACTCGGTGACTCCAGTTCCATTCACTTTGAGGCAGATGACGCGCTGTCATCCAGTCTAGTAATAACACTGTTAAACATTAGTAATATTCCAGGACGTGTGCCTGTGTGTGTCCACCTCTGGGTCACATTTTGGGCTCCATTCACACACTGATGGCCACCTGGTCTCCTCCGTATTGCTGCTGTTGTAATGTGGGAGTGCAGCATTCCTTCCATGTAATAATTTCTTTTTATTTGGATAAATAGCTGCTTGTGGCATTGGTGGATCATATGGCAGTTCCAGTTTTAGTTTTTAAAGAGATCTCCACATTGATTTCTGTAATGGCCGTGTTGATTTAATTATTACCAACTCTGCACGATACTTCCCCTTTCCCTACAGTGTTCCCACCATTTGTTCTCTTTGTCTTTTTCTTTGTAACTGACATCTAATGGGAGATTTATTATCTCATGAACCGGATTTGCATTTCCCTGATTGCTAGAACTACTGAGTATTTTTCAGATTCTTTCTGGTCATTTGTATGCCGTATATGGTATTCAACACATTTGCCCCTTTTAAAATTGGGAATTTTTGCTGTGGAATTGCTTCCACATTCGGGCAGATGAATATTTTACAAAATTTCTCTCTTGTTCTACTGACTGTCTCCTCACACTGCGGATTGTTTCCTTTGTCAAGTGGAAGTTTCATAGTTTGATTACATCTTATTTGTTTATTTTCACTATAATGCCTGTGTTTGGGGGGTTTTGTCCAGAGATTCTTTCTGGGCATCCATGTTTCAAAGAGTTTCTGCTCTGTTGTCTTTTAGAATATGCATAATTTCCAGTTTTAAATTTAGATCTTTGATCATTTTGAGTTGATGGTTTTTGTACGGTGAGGGGAATCTGAGACCATTTTTCTCTATTTTCATATTCAACTTTGCCAAAGCAATTTCTTAGAGAGACTTCCTTTTCCTCGATATAAGTTGCTGGTGCCTTTGTCAGAAATCAGCTGGAGGCTTCACGCCTGGGTGCCTGCTAGTGCTCTCACGATCCGTCTGCTTTGGCCATGGTTATGCGACTTTGCCCACGATTGCTCTGTAGTAAGTTCCAAGTTCAGCTGTTCAGGCGCTGATGCCGGCAGCCCCCGGTTGTTGCTGGTGTGTCCCGTGTTGCTTTGGCTTTTCCAGATCTTCTGTGGTTCTTCACAGATTTTGGGAGTGCCTTTGACAGTCTGTGAAACCGTCATTGACATTTCAAGGGGAGGAGACTGAATTTGTGGACTATTTTGAGTAGCACGTTCATTTAACAATACTAATTCTCCCAAGCTATGAACTTGGTGCACCTTTTTTTTTTTTTTTCACTGATCTTGTATGACTTATTTCAATTTTTTCACATTCAGTTGGCAGGTGGAAGTAGAGACTTTCCACTTCCTTAGTTAAATTTATTTCCCAAACAGTCTATCCATTGTTTATAGCTATTATGATTGTGATTGCTTTCACAATTTCATTTTTAGTAACTTGATTATTGATGTATAAAAATACTATTGTTTTGCATATTGATTTTGTATCATGTAACTTAATACATTTATCAGTTCTAATACATTTTGGGTGGCATATTTAGGTTTTTCTATGAACACATGGACAATTTGACTTGTTATCTTTCAACCTGATATTTCCTGTACCCTTTTACCCAGGAGAGATATTTAGGTCAAGTTCATATCTTGAGGACTTTGAAAAGTGCAGCACTGAACACGGGAGTGTGGCTCTCGCTTCGGGGCTCTGACGCCTGCCCTTTCGGACATACAGTCAGAAGAGGACCCCTGGATTCCAGGGCAGTGCTGTCCTCCGGCATGCTCGTGGACCGGCACACAGTTTCCCACAGTAGCTACACCGCTGCGTTTTTATTAACAGTGTCACAGTTCCAATTCCTCCGCTTTCGCTACAGCATTCTTTTCCTTTTCTTTTCATCCTAACAAGTGTGAAGGGACATCTTACTGTAGTTGTGACTCTCATTCCCTTATGCAGTAATGATTTTGTACATATTTTGTATGCTGTTTACTATTTGCATGTCTCCTGTTGCACTTTGTGAGTTCTGCTTCTCAATTCATTTTAAAGAAGTATTCTTGACATGAAATACTTGTCTTTCGTGTATTTTTTTTGTAAAATTTTGTTCTTAATATTTAAACCTTAAATATATCCAAAAGTATTTATGAATGACATGCAGTGGGATTCTTATGAAGATAATATGTAAAGCATTTAACAAAGTTTTAATAAAAAAGCTCTATGTAATGTGCAGCTGATAATATAATGAAAAGTTATTATTGTAAAACTAATCATAATGAAAAAGGATAGAATCTGTAGAAAAGGATTAAAGACTGCTATCAACATAATTAATGATACAAAGGGAAAAGTAAGAAAAAAATTGGAAAGGTAATACAATTTTTACTGATTATACAATGCACTTTTTGTTGGGTATTTTAGCCGTCTTTGTAGTTGGGATGGTAGAATTGCTGGCATACAGTAGTTTATTTGCCAATGATTTTTCCTTCATAACAGTACCCAAAATATGGCATGATTTAGAACCAACGATACCTTAGATTTGATGAAGGACTTTAATAAGATATTCTGCGCAAGCTGGCCAAGGTACAGATATTTACATTTATGGAATACACTGTCTGCAGACTACAGACTCAGTGTGACAAATTATGGAGAGAGAGAGAGAGAGAGAGAGAGAGAGAGAGAGAGAGAGAGAGAAAGGGAATCTTCTGAAATAACAAAAAGAGACAAAAGGCAATTGAACCACAAAGTGAAGGCAATTAGACTAACATTGTTTTCATCAACAACACTGGAGAATAGAAACAATAAATCAATACCTTTCAAGTAAAAAATAAAAAAATTTGAACTCGTAGTTCTACACAGTTGAAAATTATCATTATATGAATTAGACTATTTGCAGTAGTCTTAGAATGAAAGCATTAACAATCCAACTAGCCTACGTGACAAAAGAAATTACTCAAAAGAAATTACAGTTTTATTACAAAGATTAAATTGAAAAATGAAAGGATTGAAAGTGAATATGAGATAAAAGAAGAAGAAAAACAAAGGCAAAGCCATTAGGCCGGATGAATGGGACCGTCTCCGATGACTAGCAGATGTTTAAGGTATAGGCTGCCTTTACTTTTTAATCATCCACAATACATGCCCCCAGGATAGCACCAATATCACTGTGTAAGAGCTGCAGAGAATTACCTTTCCGGTTAGATGCAATGAAAAGCACAGGAGATTCAGCCCTGAGACCGTGAAGCGGGGGCAGGCAGTAATGCACTGCCGAGGATCGCACAGCAATGGCCTCGCCAGGAAGCGCGCAGGCCTGGCGCGCCCTGCACGCGGCAGCGGTGGAGCATCTGGGCTGCAGGGCCCTGAGACCTGGGGAAAGCCGCGGCTCAGGTCACGTGACGGCTGAATACAAACTAAAAACAGCTGTCTCTGAAAACGAGTCAAAAAAGGTGAGAGAAGTAAATAATTTTAAAATTTAATATCCCATTTTAAAAATTATCACCTTTCCTAAATAAATCAGAATGGGGTGAAAGTTATAAGTAATGTGAGAAAATTTTTCTTTACAATTTTATGCCCGAAAAAAACCATTTATTTCCATGCTATTTTTTAATATGTGCACAAATATGTCACTTTTTCTTTTCAGTTTGCCAACTACTTTCCCCTTTTTTTCTTTGGTTACTTCAGGAAAATACATTATTTGTAACTCACTTTATTGCTCTAGTAACCCAACAACTATCTAAATCATAAACTACACTTAACATATTTCTCATGTAAATTAAAATTCTTATGAGAAATTAAACCTGACATCAAAGAAGAATCATCAGTCTCTAACATTATTTAATTATTTAAGCATTTTATTCCACGTTTACCTAAGCCTTGTTAAGGTATCAATGTGTCCCTCAGATGTGTGTGTTAGAAACTTGGTTTCCCCGAAATCTGGGGCACCTGAGAGGAAAGGAGGTGTTGGATGGGCCCCGCAATGCGAACCGACCAGAGCCTGCTCCCATGGCATCTGTCCCAGGGAGGTAAGATACAAGGTGCTGAGCGGATGCAGGCACAGGCTGGCAGGTTTCCAAGGCATCAGAACCGTGAGCCAGATAATCACTTATTCTTTACAAATCTACTGTTTGGAGCATTTGCTATGAGCTCAAAAAGCAGAGTGAGACAGTGTTTATCTTCAAACTGGTTTCCTTCAAGAGAACAATGCTCAGGATTTGGCAAACATTTCTATTTTATTCAAACAATTACATTTTACAAATCTTAACACTAAGTTTGAGTCCATCAGTAAATACATTACACAAGTTCCACCTCCTAGTCTGGTGACTGTGTGTATTGACTTTATTTTTAGCTTAGCCCTGGGAAAACATTCTGAATATGAACCAGCCATTTAAAAAATAATTGCTTGGGTCATATCTACATGTGAATCAGAAGTTTACAGATTTTCCTGCTCTTGCTTCTTTAATATAGCTTTATTGAACTTACAAACCCTTGTATTATACTTTAAATTTGATTTGTAATGGAAAAGAAAAAGATAATGTGATTACTATAGAGAAAAATTTGTGTAAAAATTGGGTATATTACATCAAATATATTATATCTCAATCATTAAAATAAAATGACAAAATAAGTTTAAGCAACTCTTTTGTAGAATTACCAGTAAAGGGAATTCTGGAAATAAGTTAATACATATTGCCTAAATCTGAAATGTAATACAAAGAGCTATCATAATGGACTATTATTCCTGCATGTAGATATAAATATTTTATATTCTTTTGTAAAGGTATATTAAGTTGTAAATGTCTACATGTAAGTATATAAATTACATTGCTTTCACATTTTATTATCAATACAAATTGTTTTACTTTACTACTGGCTGAATAACGCAACCATTTTTTTAAAAATATCACTAAATATCAAGAACTTGTCTAGTTTGCATTTTAAGAGATGATTCTAATGGTTCAGACTTTAAAAGAGTTTCTTAAGTTTTATTTTATAGAAAATAAGTAAAACAAAATTTTATAATGAAAAACTAGGAGAAAACAGTAGTTAACACATTGAATATTGTTATCTTTAAATTAGTTACTTAGAGCACAAGATATGGGCATGAAAATTCTCCAATTGATATTAGCACGAACCTTCTTTTCCAATGAACTAAAACAGGGTTTATTGCAGGTCACAGGCAACCACCCATGAGAAGGTGAAACACAAAGAGTGAAATTCTTATGAATGAGAATGGAAATCAGTAGTCTTTTTTCATTTGTTGAGATAAGTCTTCGTTCTTTACCTTCTTGAAGGAATACACACCTTGATGACTTCTCCGTTGGTTTTTTCCCTCTGGATTCTTCACATCTGTGATGCAGGAGGTGCTACCTTTGCTACTCCTCTCCCTCTCCGTGAGTTCATCTTCCGCGATTTTATGACTTGCACATGAATTAACAATGGCCTGCGTCGATGGTTTCCATGAGGCTGTGCTGAGGGTTTTCATTTCATGGATGCTGGTTTTTGTCTCTGCTAAACACCCTGAATAGCTCCCACCAGAACTATTTTAACTTAATGTTCTTGCTTTGACTTTGAAGGGTTTTCTACCAAGAGATAATCTCAAACTCCACATCAGTATGGGTACAGGTTTGCACTTAGGATTTGTTTTGGAAAAAATAATCATTCAGAACACAGCCAAAGCAGACATTTTGCTGTTGAATGTTTCTCTCTTTGCTAGACATGCAGATTTCTGCCCCAAATCTACTTTTATCCGAGTCGTTTCTTCAAAAGTCTTGGCCTTAGGTACATGCAGAGGGCAGGAGCGATGGAAGTGTTTGGAGTTTTCTTTCCTTCTTCATCTCTAATGCCTACCTTTCATGATCACGAAGCCCTGCATGGTGTCATTTGTATGATTTCTAAATCCCAAGGCTCCACAGATGCAAATATTCTGAGTATAAAATCGAATTCATTATTTGATGCCTCCTCTGTTTCCACACTAGGTACTTAGGTTACAACTCTAGGGATTTTCTGGACTTCTTATAGCTCCCAGGTTCACCTGCCAGCAGCCAGCTGAGATGTCCCATCTCAGCGTCGGGAGGTGATGGGTATTCCCTTTCACTAAATGCACAGTTGTCTAAGAAACCTGCCAGGGGCTTCTTTATGAAAAAATCAGCGGAAAAATTCTATAAATATTTATAGAACACAACAACATCTTTTTTCAAAATAATTCTGTCTTTATTTCATTCACTGAGCTCTGCTTTGTAAACTTTGTTGCTTGTAAAATCTGGGTGAGGAACCATCATTTCTCTTGCGGTGCTGCATGCAGGTCCCAGTGACTGCTTCACTCTGAGTGCTCTGAACGAGGAGCCTCCCTGCGAGCTCTCTGCCTAGCATCCTCTGGAGACATGATCGACTGGAAAGGCCATCCTACTGTCGCAAGGGATAGCGCACTCTGCTGGGGCCTGCTCTTCTTGTGTGTTTGGAGGTAAAACCATATACCCTATAACTGAAGGTAGAAAATGCCAGGACGAGATTCCTGCCACCAGGAGTTCCACATGCTGGTTGAATGCACGGTACACTTTTTCGTGACAACATCCATGGAGACCACCAGTCTGTTCCTTACTGCTTTCTGAAAGGAAGTATCTCTGAACCTTCCAAGAGAATACAAGATAGCAGAAACTTCTCAGTTTCCTTTATTCCAGATTCACTGCAGTGTAAATAACAAAGAAAAATTTTGTGTTTAAGAAATAAACTGAGATATTTTCACATACATATAATGGTGAGCTATGTACCACAGTTTAGCTGATTACCTTGTCTTCCACATAGTGTAGTTTTCTTTTTTAGTGGTGTGAATGCTTAAAATATACTACTGTCTTAATGCATGTTGTGTATTATTAACTATAGTCACCAAGCTATATATGAAGCTTTTCAGAATTTTGTGTTTTAGAGCTGAGAGTTTAGACCCTTTGCCTCATGTCTTCCACTTCTCCTAGGTTCCACACCTGGCAACTCCCTTTCCACTCACTGCTTCTATGAGTCGAAACATTTTAGGTATCATGAACAAGTGATACCATGCAGTATAGAATTTTTGTGTTTGGCTTATTTTACTTAACATAATGTTTCCACGTTACTAGGAAGTTCTCAAAAAATAAAAATAAAAAACAGGAAAAACATAATGAAAATGAGACTTAAAATGCTATATTTATATGACACCAAAAGAATAAGAAAATAAAGGAAGAATAAACAATGAAACTACATCAAACTAAAACAGTTCTGCCCAGCAAAGAAAACTGTCAGCGGAATGGAAGGGCAATTCACAGTATGCAAGAAAATATTTGCTTATAGCATATCTGATAAGGAGTAGTTATACAAAATATAGAAAGAATTCATGCAACTCAGTAGTAAAACAAGAAAACGACCCAGTTAAAAATTCACAAGAGCCCCGCACAGACAGTGCTGTCCAAAGAACAAGTACAATGGCCAATAGGGATCTGAAAGATGCTCAGTACCTCTAATCATCAAGGAAACATTTCAGAGCAACAGTGAGTCATTGCTCACACATGCATAGCATGACTGTCAGAAAAAGTCAGAGAATGGTATGTGTTGGTGAGGATATGGGCCAAAGGTGGTCGCTTAGCAGCATCTAACTTACTGTAGCCAATATGGAAAATGGTGTGGAGATTCTTCAAATATTAAAAAAAATTACCATGTAATCAAGAGTCCTACCCTGAGCACACATCCAAAAGAAAGCAAGTTACCCCTGCAGAGTGATAACACTCTGCTGTTCATAGCAGCAGTAATCCAACGGGCAAGACAAGCAAACGACCCCCGTGTCTGCTGGGAGATGAATGGACACAGACAGAAGCAATGAAGCGCTAGCCAATTTTTAAAAAACAGGACACTGCTGAGCTTCTGGCATGGTATGTCCACTCTGCCTTCCCTATTCCTGGATACTTACACTGATGCTCTTTGTCTGGTTTCCACCTGGCCTCACTGTGGAGACAGGTTATTAACGTGTGTGATCACAGCAATGCGTTAGGGTGTTAGGCTCTGTCCCAGTGGAACATTGAATTTCTAATCCAAGACGGCTCCCCTTTAAATCTACCTGCTCACACTTATATTATTCCTGCCCTGTTCTAACCCCATCAAGGAAGGTCTCCATACATGCTAAGTTATTTGAGGTATATATCTAGTAAGTCACTTTTTTAATTATGGTGGCAGGAGGTTTATTTTCATCCAACCCAGCAATGTGGAACTCGGGTCTCAGGGTTTGCGTGAGGATAGCAAGTGCTGTTTTGAGATCTTCAGGGGACTGCTCTCCTGTGCAGTGCCCACTGCCGGTGAGGTTCCGAGTGGCCCCAGATCAGGAAACGGCTCTTCGCGTTCTTGCGAGGGCAGAGGCTGGTACCGGGAGCCACCGTTTCACAGGAATTTGAATCTTCCTGTTGCTCAGCTTTTCCGTCGTGGTCAAGAGCCCGACTAACACAGCTTAATCTCGTGACTTTACAGCGCTTCTCACCCTCTGTTGTGAGAGCCTTGGCTGATGTTCTGAACATTGCAGAGGTGAGAGGTTTCGCTGACCTTCACCGAGATGCTGGCCTTCGCTTCTGCAGCCCGGTTTAAATTGCTGATTAACACTTCTTCACCGAGGGTTTCCTTGGCAAACCCTGAGACCGCCGAAAGCAGCTTCTCTACAGAGCCATTCTTTCTCATCACTCATTCTCCGACACAGAGCGAGGCCAGCTTCCCCTTTCCACACTGTGTGTGAGCCTCACGCGGGCCTCACTCTGAAGGGGTGCTGGGGGTTTCTCCACCTACCAGGCTTAACTCTCACAAACTCTGGCTGAAGACCGAATTCACTCTTTTGGCAAGAGGGAAAGGAAGCTCCAGAATGACAGTCGGGCTTCATATCATAGCGTGTGCTTCAGGTCCTCTCTCTAAAAAGGAGGCTACGGCCGTATGTGCATATATACGATCTCAGAAATACGGTGTGTATGCTTTATTCTATATGCTGTAACATTTATGAATCTTACAATATTTATTTCTACTGTATATAATAAAACAATATAAGGTATAATTTATAAGCTTGTGTTATATGTAATACATATATAACTATATATAAAACATTGAAGCTGTATATGGTAGAATATGAGTGTAAGACTATACATGGCCTCAGAAATGTATAAATATAAAAACTATATACAATTTGCATATATTTTTGTTATAGATACATACCTTATGTTATATATAGGTATATATCTGTTATATATGGGTATATATCTGTTATATATAGGTGTATATATGTTATATATAGGTATATATACATTCATTGTGTATATAACTATACATATATAAGGCTGAGGTCACAGATACATACAGTAAAACTATATATTCATTAACTCCATATTCATGGCCTAAGAAAAATACATTTTCTGTATATAGTTTAGTATATATTTAGCATATATGTTTCCATAAGTATTTAGCATACGCCATAAATATTTTCCTATGCACATGTCACAGCATTGCTATATATCCTGCTGTATACAGTGCATGCAGTAGGACTACATAGGGACACTCGCGTGAGTCACGCGTGGGTAACGACACACAGAACCACGCGTGCCAGGGACTCCATGAGCCCGCAGGGAGCAGAGCGGGACAGTATGACCTCCCAGGCCCTCCCACCCATGTGCACCCGGTGACCCTGCACCGGGGTCGGGAGCTCCAGCCCAAGCTGGAGGGATGACAGCGTCTGGGAGCCCATGGAAAGCGGAGAGCACGGGTGCCCCAGCGCCGGGCGGGAATCGCAGGGGCCCTGGCCTGGCGCGGGCACTTCGGGGATGACCAGATGACCAGGCGACTGACAGGCCAGGGCTCAGAAGAACGCAGTGTCAGTCTGGAAGCGGGGCCCTGCCAGGGCAGCGCAAAATCTCACCCAGATCCCTCCTGCTGTGTTTCCAGGCTCAGATAAAAATATTCCCAGTTTCTGTACCCATGTTTTCTAGATGTCATTTTCATAACTGCTTCATACTCTAAAACATCTCAAAAATATCAAACTAATGACTCATTATTTTGGTGAACTGGAAAGTTTCTATTTGTTAATGGATGTTTTTGAGCAGTCACATGCACCAGAGTCTGCATTATTTTACAGATGTATCTATGGACATTATTTTATTTTTCCATTATGTATTTCATTTTTCTTGTCTGTTTTTAATTGCATACACATATGTATTTGTTTACATCAAACTTCTTCCTGCTGAATAAACATTTACATATTATATAATTATTTAATGACTAGGTTAAGATTAAGGTCTATATTTGAGTTATTATACTCATGTGGAGTGGTAAAATTTATCAATACATATATATTTTCAAATGAAGGCAAGAGCTTTAGTATGGTATGTCATTTTAAATGTTTTCTCTACTTCCTCAATACTATATTGGTATTTCTATAATTTTATGTTGTTTTGCCTGTATGTATTTTTCTTTACATTTGATGCTTCATTTTCATATTTTTATGTTTAATGTACCTGTAGTCCCCATTCTTAGCCACATTATTCCTTCAACTTTCAACCTTACTGCACAATTCCCTTCAACTAGTCTTTTGGTAAAAAATTAGAGGACTGTATGTTCACTACTATAATAATAGTATCATTGTCATTTTTATTTCATGACAATTTAAGAGAAAAATCTTAATCCTTTGAGAAATTGCCTCAACTATTTCATAGGCAATGTTTCCATTAGCAAGTTTGTTCTTCCTTAGAGTGAATTTTGGCACAAGTTATGCAGTATTTCTTTGAGTCTAGATATGGATTTTCCTTTGGTTGGCTGTTTAGTATACTATAAAACTTGTCATTGTGCATACTTTTTTCATTCTTTGCTATGTGAAAGAGCCTGTCCCTAATATTTTACACCTCTACCTATTTTCTTTTTCTGTTTCTTTTCAGAATTCCTGTTACTAAAGGAGCTACATATTATATAAGTTTTACTCTACAAAAAATCCTCAATAAAAACATTAAAGTTTTAGTTGATTTAGTTTCCTTAAAAAGTTACTGCAATAATCTGGAAAGTTATATGCATAATGCATTGAAAAGAAATAAGCATGTGAAAGGTTTCCTAAATGAAGGAATTTGGAAAATATCTTAAACTCTTTACATACTTCACCTTATAAAACTAAAGAAAATCTATATCAAAATATATGATTAGCATTAGAGTTTGCAAAGACAAAAATATTAAAATGCTAAAAGTGCAATTGTTTCAAAAAAGGAATGAAGTCAAAAACAGTGTAGTAGTATTTTTAAGTAGAAAAAGGTGAATCAGGAGAATCTGCTGATTTTAGTTTGAACTGAGATCAGCATAGCATAATGATGGGGATCAAATGGTGCAAATTAGGGAAATGATACTGTTATTCGGAAGAGTTTCCTCAGAGGTGTCGTGGCTGAATGCTAGTCTACTCTCACCTTTATTCTAGATTGCAGAGCAACAGATTGGCAGTTACAGCAAGGAGGCAAAACCAACTGGACATGAGAAAATCGGGAATACCCATTACCACGGTCAGTTACTATTTAACAGAATTATTTGGCTTATTATAAAGACAGACTTTAAAAACTATCCTTTTCTGTGTTTTGTATACTCTTTTGAGAGTGTTTTACGACAAAGGTTCTGACGCAAAGAACAGATTGTTTGGTCCACGACTAGAGCAGAAACGGCTTTATTGCGGCCTGTCCAAAGCTTACCGAATCATGGGGATGTGTAGAGAAAGGTCTGGGATGTATTCCAGGAGCTTCTCTCCAGTCCATACTGCAGAGCCAGGCTGCCAAGGAGCTGCTTGTCCAGAGATGATCAGAAGCTGCTGGTCAAATCAAGAGGCATTTTTAAGTACATAAATATCAAAACTGCCTCTGTGCTGAGCTGTTCACTTAGCTGCTTTACTGTTTCTAAGCAGTGCCATTGCTCTCTGCCCAGAAACACCATATGCAAGGTCAGGAGGCTTGGTGGCCCTGCAGGGCCCGCACCAGGACACATGTCCAGCTTCTCCAAGGCCAGTCCTGCTAACTTGGGAGGCCTCGGAAAGACTTCCCACCCAGAACCGTGCTACACTTGCTGCAGTCCGCACTGCTAAAAATATAGTCCTTATCCCATTTATCTCAGCTCAAATTTCAAGTTTCACTTGATTGTATCTGAAGTGGAACCCAAATCACATTCGCGTCATCAGCCGACAGTGAATTGGGGGAATCTCTGCACATCCCTCTGTCCTCCAAGGTCTCGGACTCACACTAGAAAACAATTGGAATAGACAGTTCAAGCCAGACCACCGTACCCGCACTGCACTTCAATCTTATGTTATTTCTCCCCTTCGTTTATGAAAATTTATCTTTTTATAGCACACAGCAGTACACATCTCTTCCATCTTTGAAGACTACCTTTGAAGGTAGTCTTTGAATCTAGAACATTCCAAGTAAAAAGTACGTAAATATCTGGTGGATAAACTAATGAGACTCACTTTTTGAGAATTAAAAATTCATCTTACAAGAATACAATTGGGAAACTTGGACTTGCCGCTAAATTGCTTTTCAGAGATAATAGGTACACCTAGTACTTCCTCAGTATGGAAAGGGGCAGCAGGTGGCTTATCTGGAATTCTTACACATCTGGGACAACCCATCAAAGACTGGAAGAGCTTGCACTGGTTTTACAGAATTAAACAGCACTGGTAAGAATTTGGAAGGTATGTAAGGTGGAATTTATCCTAAAATACACGGAAGCCCAAATGACACAAATCGAGAAGAAGCGCTCTGCAGTTTTCAGAATAGGCAGCGAGCTCCGGTCCAGGCTGGGCACCGCCATCCTCCTCCTCTTCCTCTGCCCCATCCTCCAGAGCTCACGAGCTGGTCCCTGGGAGGAAACTGAGCTCAAATTATAGTGGGAACAGCTGTTTCCCTGTCACAGCAAAAAGAAGCAAAGAGTCTATTAAATTTTGTAGTTCAAACAGAAGTTACTTGGTTTCCTAGGAATAAAATGCTGTGTGAAATAAAATGATGTCTTCTCCTACACACCATCACAGACCTCCAGATAGTGGGGCTCTCGATGAAAGGTGGAGGCAGTGTACTGGGGCGGCAGTCAGCTTTGTGTGGCAAGGAGCACGGAGATTATAATAAACCTAGAAAAGTGCATTTCGGCCCCCAGTTTGGGGCCTGTAGGCCGTGCGTGACCAACTCGCCCAGGGCTGGGCGCCCCTGGCAGGCAGCACATTCCAGGGCTCACCCCGCACCCAGGAAGCAGAGGGGCTCAGGGCTGCGGTCCTGAGCAGCCTCTCTAAGGACACAGGTCTTACTGAGACCAGCCTTGCAAAGGTCCCACGACCTCCCGAACATCTCAGTGTGCGCCTCTGCTGGACCCTTGCAAAACAGAGCACGGAGCCCCTGTGCCAATGGAAGAAAAGGCAAATTTACCGGTAGTTTTGAGTACTTTGTTTTTCTTGAATCAGTTGGTACCAAAAATCTATATTATTTTCCTGGTCCTACTTAGTAGTGCTTTTAAACAGCAGGTGGCTAAGGGCTAGCAAACCTAGCCCTAGGCAGGTGGGACAAGGTTAGTCTTGACAAGTGAAGAATATGTACATTAATTCATGTTAAAATATTGCATATTTAATGCAAGTTGGAATGCAGAAACTGCAACCCTGCCACTGTCTTCACTTCCTGAAACTATCAGAAAGGCACCTAGTGAATGGCTGATATATATACATATATATGGGTTTATTATTACTGTATATTTATTTTCCCAATTATAAACTATTTGGACTTCACAAATGAACCTTTAAATGGACAATATGCTTTCAACATTTCAGAACAAACCTTTACACCTTGTTTTAAAATGGAAGAGATGTAGTCGTCTAGTTATTTCTCCTGTCAGGCAAAGTAAGAAGCATACTAATATGAAGAGCTGAAATTCTACCTACTGTGAAATTTTCCTACCCTACAGTCATATGGAACACAGTAAGCAAGGTTCTGATGCTATGGCAGACTTTTGATTCCGTCTGTTAATCACCACAGAATAAAAGTAAAAGCTTCCCATGGGGTCATAGATGTAGGTTACATGAAGCAGAAACAGCAGAATGATTGTGAAGATGCATTGGAAGGTGAGAATTTGCTCTTGAAATTCAGTTTTCCAAGTCTCTCTGGTCCTTTCATGTGACTCCTCAAATGCACAATAGAATGCTACCAGGCACACGTGATCCAATGGCCTCTCGCCGGACTACGTCAGTTTGTGAAAGGCAGATCATGTCTTCTGAATTTCCTGAAAACTGTAGCCAATTTTTCACTTTTCTTCAGAAAGTAGTAACAAAAGCTCTTTTAAAAAGAACTCATTTCTATTTTTGAATGGAAATGTCTTTGCTCCCCAAACTTAAAAGTCTTGGCTTCGATTATTCTTTTGTGATTTCCTAGCATTCATAAAGTATTCCACAGACAGTTTAATGCTGTCTACTTCATGCATCTGGGTGACACCCTCTTTTGATTGGAGCCTTATGTGAAAGTTACAGGTCCAGGCATATGCCAGAAACGAATGAAGACAGGAGAGCTGAATGGCCAAATGTGAAAGCATTTGTTTCCATAATCCAAACAAGTCCACTGTGTTGTGTTTATGTTAGTATTAAGGAGCATAGAGTTCAGCTTTGTATTTTTTGCTTTAAAGGCTTTACAACAAATTTAGCCACAAAATCCCCCAAACTATTCAATGTAGTAGGCTCCTGTATTTACACGATATTTGTATTCATAGCCTGCCAAATAGGTGTCTTCTCGACTCATCTCATGTGTCTAGCATTTTCTACTCTCAAGGAGGGCGTTAACACATTAAAGACAATGCGCTACTTTGCCTGATTGAGAGCTGTCCAAGGTTCCTCGTCATGTCAAAATGTGTCCTTATTTAGTCTACAATGACTAAGGCAAGTCACTGAGGATCAATTTGGTATTATCTGACAACTCAATAGCAATTTATATGATAGCTATAAGTAGCCCCCTCCTATCAAATGATCCAGCAGAGAAAAGGGCTATGTGTGAACTGGGCTCTGCTCCACTATCAGCCATGACTGTTTCACTTCTGCATGACAAAGCATGACTTCAAGGACTTTTGTAGTCCACTGCCATACAGGAAGTGATGTGCACAGGAAGTGAAGTAATCCAGCCTATCGGATTGATTACATTACGAAGTTACTAAAAGCAGAAGCTTTAAATGGATATGGAATGGTGCCAAGGGCCTAGATAGAGCTACAACACTGACACACTCACACATGCATGCATGAAAGATGAGAATATAAATTCTTCAGTAAAAATAAAAATTATGATTGCCTGTGAAATATGTTTTACAACTATAGATGTGAGTTGAGTATGAGAAAATACCTCAGACTGATTCTCCAAGAAAGAGGCATTCGTATGCTGCTGCTTTGTCAGTGTCTGGGGGTCAGAGGATGATCTCACTTTTCCATGCCAAGAAAAATCCCAAAGTTTAATGATAAAGGAGTGAAGTAAGCCCAGGTGTGGTGGCTCACACCTGTAATCCCAGCACTTGGGAGGCTGAGACAGGCGGATCGTTGTGAGTTTGAGACCAGCCTGGGCTACAAAGTGAGCTCAAGGCCAGCCTGAATGGCATAGTGAGACCCTGTCTCAAAAAAACATGGGCCAGGGATCTAGCTCAGCGGCCTAAGCACCTGCCTGGCAAACACAAGGTTGTGAGTTCAATCCCAGGTGCCGCAACAACAACAAAAAAGGAGTGAAGTATATTAAACTACAAAGAAGCCAGGTTATCACATAACA